>JALNQK010000242.1:0-32493 GCA_028458525.1 Ophiosphaerella herpotricha
CTATTTAGATTGTAACGTAATCGACTAATATTCTTATAATACCCGTTTCGCATATAATAGTCTAGATAGATAGCCTCCTATAGTTTAGGATAGGTGTAATCCTAGGACTACTTACTCTCTAGATCGCACATCTTATCTAACAACTAGTTAAGCAAGATTAATTAATTTTAAGCAAAACTTAGCCTTAACTAGAAGAGATATAGGATTAACTCGAACTAATTACTCTACAGCTAGCTAAAAACTAAGGTTTCTAGCTAAGAGAGTATATTAGATAAGATATACAATCTAGAGAGTAAGTAGTCCTAGGACTACACTAATCCTAAACTATAAGAAGCTATCTATCTAGACTATTATATACGAAACAGGTATTATAAGAATATTAGTTAATTACGTTACAATCTAAATAGTGTAGAGCTAAACTACTACAATAGAGATCTTAGATCTCTACTCTCTATATAGGGTAACCTTAGTAAACTAGGTAGATTCAAGTATATAGAGCTACTAGAGGAAGAAAACAAAAAATAAGTTAATTAGAGAGTAATTAATTAACTTACGCAATTAATTAATTATTTATTATATCTATTTATTACAGTCTTGTGCTGTTCCTAGCAAACTATATACAACCTTTACCTTTAAGTAACCTTTTAATCTAATAAAAGTACTCCTATAAGAGCTCTTATAAAGGAGCCTACTCTTTATAGTTTCTTATAGTAATCTAAATAGCTTTTACTATATATATTACTCTTTTTATAATACTTACTAGTCTAATAGCTCTTACTATTTATATTACTTTATCTAATACTAGTTTAGTTTGCGTATAAATATAGGTTATTGTTATAACCTATAAAGTATTTACTAAGTATATTACTCCTTATAATATACTAACCTAATAGCTCTTACTATTTATATTACCCTATCTAATACGTATTTATACGTAAAAACTTATTATAAAAAGAATTAAAAACTAGTTATAAGCTCTTAAATACTCTAACTTTTACTATACTAATAGACTATTAATACTTTCTAGTTAGGTTACTAATAAAATATAGTATTATAGGATATATATAGAAGTAAGGGGTAGGTAGTAACTTGTAGTTAGTAAGTTAAGTTAAATATTTGCGTAGAGTAGCTATATAACAAGTTAGTATTAGTCTTTCTCTTCTATCTAGTCTTACTTATAGTTACTTGTAGAGCTGTTATACTAACCTAATACTTTCTAATTACGTACGTTTCTACTATACTATAATATATACTACTAGTAAAATATTTAGCTAATTTTATAAAGTAATTATTAAGATATTAAGCTTTAGATCTTTAATTTTCTTATACTAAGAAAAAGTATTAGGTTAAGTAGTTTGTTATGTTTAGTAGTAGAATACGTTAGGCGTAATTTTTTATTATTATTATAATATAGTAGTATAGAAGTAGTATTATAGTACTAAGGAAAGTTATTAGTTTCGATAATTTATTATATCTATTTATTATATTCTTATACTACTCTTAGTAAACTATATATAACCTTTAAAACCTCTTAAATCTAATAAACTTATATAGATAACTATTATAGAGTAGCTCGATATAGTAGATTAATAGGATCTATTAAATACTAGATAGTAGCTTACTAGAGCTCTATTTATTTGTATAGCTTATATAACTATCTAATCGGCCTATTACTTACTACTCTATTAGTTACTTAAGTACTTATTTCTACCTCAATAACTAATTTATTAATATAAATATATTAATTACTTAAGAATATAAAAGGTATTGAATTAAAATAAAAATTATACTAAAAATATAAGAAAATATAAATTAAAAGTAAGCTTAAGTAGGACTAATTTAGCTTTAGTAGAGTTAAGCTAAAATTAAGCTAAGCGAGATTTTCTAATATAATATACTATACTTAACTAACTTGGTTAGGTATATACTAAGAGTAGAATTAACTTAAAAATAGTAGTTTTCTAGGGTAGCTTAAGGCCTTGGGAGTACTCTTATAAGAGAACTATACTAAGAAGCAGCATGAACTAACCAGGATTATTGCTTATCGTTACCAGCATCTTAGAAAGGTCCAATAAAATACCTACAAGGCTACTTTTCAAGATGAGTTCGAGCGGTTCTACGACCAAGCCATCATTAACATCGACGACTATCCAATCAACCGTGGTGAACAGTTAGCAAAAAGGAATATCCTTATCTTGCCTAGATAGCGTTTAACATGCTATCTATCCCGGAAATGGGCGATAGATCTAGCGAGTTTCCACTCGTATGGGACTCACGGTCAAGAAGCGTCGTAAATCATCTTGAGTAAGCTACAATCCAAGCGGCACAATTTCTGTACTCCTAGGATCGAGCTGGCATTATGTTAATAATGCCAAGCGACACATGAATATAACCAGCTACAATTAGGAACCTCGGAGATTTTCCTTAAGCTATTCAAGTCACCTAACGGATTAAGATTGGCTAACCGATCCACTCATTTAATACACTGCGTGCCAGAAGACATAATTACAATCCAATGTGACAACACCCAGAGTATCAACCTAATAACCAAGGAGTTATTGAAATTGCAGACCAGGCTACAGCACGTTGATATCCACAATCACTGGTTAAGACGAGAAGTAGCTCGAAAACACATACAAATTGTATATGTTCCATCACCAATGATACTTACAGGCGGATTTACCAAGATATTACCTATTATCAGACGGTCACATTTCCTAGAATAGTTAAGCCTAGTAAGAAGGGACGAAGAACAGCCGCTGCGAAAACAACCACTTCAGGAAATGTAGAGACGAACTGAACAAGGAACTGGAGAGTAATAAGCAGCTTGGAAGCCATTCCAAGCTCAGGGGGTGTGTCAGATATAAGGCATTCCTGCTGCGTCGACGGCGTAGCAGAAATGAATGCAGTGTAACGTAGTCCCGTAGACTAAGCGAAGCAGGGATAGAAACTCTGCTGTGAGCGCCCAACAGAATACGAATCAATCATCCTTTTCAAACAGGGCATCTTTGAACTAATTACCTAGAGCTATTCCAGTGCCTTACACATTGTGCACAAGATCTACATATCTCTGGAAAAAGAGGGGTTCGATGTGATAATTACTCAAAGTAAAGATAGCTTCTTCAAAAGAGCGACTGATTTTCAACTGTGAAGCGTCTGGAGCCAGTGTTATGGCAGTACTGGGATCAAGGTGGGTACCACGGAAGTCAAGACACTGTGCCAAATTAGTTCCAACTTCCGATAGGTCATAGCTTTTCCAGTTTTGCACCAAAGCGGATCTGATCCCCGGCCTGTAGACACAATCAGAGCGGCTCAAGTTAAGATGCTAACAAAGGGGATTAATACCAAGGGATGAAGTCAATCGAGCTAGGATGATCGTGGAGCAATTGCAGCTTTGTGGGCCACAGCCATGATGGGATGTTATTAAGATTATGTTCCGTGGGGAAGACTAAGAACTTAGAAGACAGTCAGTACTATGCATGCTACGAATTGTCTGCGATAGAACTCACCATTAGAAAAGAGAACTGTAGCCAAAACTGAGCTATGAAAGCTATTTCGGAGGTAAGGTACGGGCGATACTGTTTAACCAGTGCATAGGCGCAAAAGGCAATGCTTCGTCGCTGATATGCCATTCCCGTGATGCTGCTTTGTTGATTTGGTGGCTGCCTGTCTAGTATCCGAGGCTTGGTAAGCTCGGTCCGGCTGAGAAGGCTATCTATAAGTAATTGATAAAAGTTTGGCAATGTCATCAATTGAGCCGTCGTATCTACGAGAACAGTTAGCGCTCATTCTCAGCTGGGAAGTCATCTGAGCGTTATGGGGCGCCTACCGCTGCAGAGTAATAAGGAGAGTTCATCCCATTGGAAATAGCTTGGGAGAAAGTTGAAGTCCCAAACTTGCCCGCTTCTGAGCTTCCATGCCATGATGGACTCACAAAGGTCATTTGGACACATGTTTTGGTCTACCTCGAGGTTTCGCCCTGCCACGCTTGCCGCTTGAAAGAAGATCGAGGAGCTCAGACTAACAGAGGGCACACTTATTCTAGACGTGGAGGGACTGCCCGTCATTCGAGCGCCTTCGACTTCGCTTGCTCGAAGGCCGTGATCTCGATTGATGCCGTGCTCGGTGGATTGCGCAGCCTCGACGCGGACCCTGTTGTCTATATTCACATTCTCGGTGCTGTCCAGACACTCTTTGCTACACAGTATTATGCTTTCCATTTTTCCCTGATATTGCTGAAATGCGTTCTTGAGCTCTCGATTCTCCTGCACCAGGCGATTCAACAGAGAACTCCTTTGTTTGCTAAGAAGACGTTCCCATTCTTCCTCAAGCTCATTGACTCGGCATCTTGGTGCATCTCGTGCCTTCTTCTGCACCTTTCTCGCCGGAGGGTGATCCCTGCTTCTTGGATTTCGCATCCGCTTTCCACTGGATTCGAGCATTTCCTGAATGTAATGGTTGATGAAAGTAGCTTGAGGTGGTGGGAGTGCAGTGGTGTCTGTTCTGCCGGATGTCGGCGGACTCGGATACGAGGACGGGTAAGAAGCAGCGGGGTACGTAATCTGAACTGGCCTGAAAAGCGCGGCGGCAGAGACAAATGTCCCTAGCGATTCTACCCCGCATCGTCGCTGTACTAATTAATAACGTTAGCTTTTCAGTTGTCGGCCCTTGCTGCCCCACCAACTTAATCGCGCATCACAACCACCTGTCAGATAGAATGCATTCCCGATGCGTCGACGGCATAGCAGGGATGAATGTCCTCTAGTATAACGTAAACAAAGACGAAGCAAAGCAGAGATAAAAACCCCCGCCGCCAGCGCCCAACAAAACACAAATTAATCAACCTTTTTTTCAAACAGCGCATCTTTGAGCACATGAATCTGACACACTAATATACTAGAAAATTTCGATTCGATCCTAGCCAATCCTATCGAACGCAAATCCTAAGTTTAGTCTCTGCTAGTTACAGGACGAGTGTTACCGACTCAAACTCATCTGTAGAACCAATTATACATGCTGAACATCTTCGATACAAAGTGCCTAGCTTGACGCTTTTGGTTCCGCGGGGTCTACCGTACCAGGCAATTCCATCGTAGTTTGCGGCACTTGAGTGCAATCCTTTCGACAAGGTACCCATGACACTCTTGTATCCGTAAAGACCTCTCTTGTTGGCTTGGCCCAGTTCTGGTCCTCAAGTTCGTCAAGGGTCCCAAGCTTGACTACTGTGATGTGTGGAAAGACAGATGTGTCACGACATACAGTCGATCCACATGTTCGACAGAACGTGTTACCATAGTAGTGGCCTTCATAATACATGCTGTAATAATTGGTTTCGCCCTTGGTTATCTTGTAGTTGTCCTTGTGCACAATAATTTGTGATGAGAATACGGCACCACTCAGCTTCTTGCAGAAAGGACAGTGGCAGATACACTAAGCGACACTATACATTAGGTATGCAAATAATAGCAAAGAGGTGTATGTGGTCTGAACACACCTTTTCAATTGGTTCGCCCCAGGTCTCGTACCGGACAGCGCCGCACAGGCAACCACCCTTCTTTGTTATCGTCGTCATAGCTGATTCAGATGTACGTTATAGGTAGAGGGTGAGAGAACAATCTTAGATCTTTAGATGGTTGTAACGACATTGAAATATCTAAAGACTACAATATATGGTCCCTATGATCAAATCGGCCCTATTTCGGGAAGCCCAGCACGGGGAGACCTGGTGAAGTACACACATCCGGTCCTTCCGTAACGTCGTACTGGAATGATGTCGTACCGGAACGATGTCGTACTAGAACGAGGTTATACTAGCGTAAATTGCCGCAATACAGCTTGCTCGCGTTATAATGCTCTTAACAAATCCGGTGGAAAACATAGGGTAGTATCTCAGAATTAGCCCAACACCGAAAGCTAGTCGTCAGATGAAGCCATGTCTCCCACCTCATTCATCTCTCAATTTGCTGTCTATTTGACTTGCAGCGATCTTGACGCCCAAGTTAAGCACTATACGGAATATGGCTTCCTCATCGACGACGGTTACGATGCAGTTGAAGGTACGGAAATCCAAAATACTGGCCTACACAATCTGAGTGTGAAATTGCATTCACAGATGTTCAAGAAGATTACTTTAAGGCCCGTGGAATATCGAAAGCGAACATTGTGAAGACCAAGGCACTCAAACTGCCGGCCGATCCTTACATGCATCTCATTCTCAGCGAGTTCAAGGCTCCAAAATTTGGCCCCAAATGGCCTGCCGCATGGGATCAAGTTGGAAGTCGCGCCCATGCGTTCTTGGTCCGTTCACTAGACACGGAACTGAAACGCATCCGCCAGGAGTTCCCCAAGATCAACTTTCTGCATGGTCCGATAAGTGTCCGTCGCAAGTGGGGTCAGACATCTACGGCTTTAATGACCGATCCTGATGGTCTCTTTTTTGAACTGGTTGAAATCGACCCAAGTGGTCCTTACTTCGCGAGAGACCTGAAACCACCTCCACCTACGGAAAAGAGTTGGTTGCATTACATGGCCAATACGGAAGATTTAAGCGAGCAGCTAGCCTTCTACGAAAGCTTTGACATGTCTCACGATAGTAGAGTCGATTTTCGTAAAGACGTTGGCTTCCATCCCAATGGATATGAGAAGTTCGCTAAGGATCACGAAGATGCACTTGGCTTGAAAATGGAGGACCACCGTATGACTGCCTTCCTCCGCAACCTGAGCGACCCCAGTAATAACCATCTCGAGCTAGTTGAGTACAAGACAGGTAAGGAGGTTTTCTAGCGACGACCCCTGACCTCTAAATCTAGTCTGACATTACTTCTGGTAGGTTCGCTGCTTGATCCAGGAATCCGACCGGTCCGGAATCAGAAGGGCATCGCCCGCTTCTGCTTCAAGACGCCAAATAAAGAGCTTGACCTCCAACAATCGCGAAAAAATGGTCACAAAATCTATATCGAGGACAACAAGAGTAAATTCTCCTCCCTGGAATTATGCAAAGCTCTGGTTATCATGCTAACAGCAAGTCTAGTTTGCATTGGCTGGGGTGATACAGAATATTACGATTTTGGTGATGCGGACGGAAACATTTTGACATCTGAACAATGGCATCCTTATGGCTACTTTGGCGAAAAGACATGATGTCTAAATTAAGATGGGCTTTGGAAAAGCGGATTATGAGAATGTTTTATCACCAATGGCCGAAGTGATTCACGGTCATTCGACCATTTGTCTGTTGAGAAACCCTAGACTTTTTGACCTCCAACTTCTAGATTTGCCCATACCGGATAGATCAATGGCGTCTTAACTAGTATCGCGTAGCAAACCCACGGCATGGTGCAAAAAGATCAGGCGCATGGAATAAGCCTATTTCTTGATGATCAAACAAGTGGACTGCGAGATATCTAATAAAATGTACGTATGATATGGTGCTCGTTAGGGTAAGACGTGCATCCTTAAAGTTGGCTCTGTCCGCTGCAAAATCACTGGCCCTTAGGGTTCCCTGGGAGAGTAGGGTTCTGGCTCGACCGAAACTTCGACTGTACAGTGCGAAATAGCTCGTTTTTCTTGAGTTGTAGGCTCATACTACCCTACCAAATTAATCACCCATCTATTAACCGCAATTTTGTAGCTACTATGAGCAGATAGGGTGGAGAGTATATGGTAATAATTATTCTGTATTCTAGACATATGGGTTCAAGTTACAAGCTTAAATACATGGTAAAATAAAATGATTATGGAATGAACTAACCATGTGATTGTATAAGGTATTGTGAGCTTACGGTAAGGAAGCTAAGCCTAAATAGCACTAATCTGATATCCTCTAGGTGCCTATTGAGTGACTACAAGATAGGGCGTTTGGTCCAGCCCCCGGCCCCTCCGAGATTTCGCTGCCAAAGTCAAGCTTAAGGTCAAGGTAACTTAGCAGGATGCCCAGGGGACAGCATATGGAGTAGTGCCGTGGCTGTTTCGTTGATATAATCGCATTTTATTCACTAGCCTCCTCCCGAAGCCTCAAAATTCCAAACAGCGAGAAAGCGAAATCTTACTAGAGTCATTCAGATGCACTTTCAAATAAAGTGTTCCTTTATGTCCTCGGGAATCTCATCCGTGCGGTCTTTAAATTCAATAGTCATATCAGTCAAAGGGCTCCGTTGGGCACAGAAGGGAATACCGCGCTCAACTTTCTCGTAGGTGGTGTTGTTGACGCGCACGTCAAAGCGCATCAGCATAATGGCAAACAGAGTTTTCACCTCATTGGCTGCGAAAAATCGACCCGGGCATGCGTGTTTACCATGACCAAAATGCATGTTCTTTTCGCTCGTCATCACATACTGATGCTTCGTACTTTGTCCGTCCTTTTCTCTTTCTTTGTGCATCCGCCATGGGTCAAATATGTGCGGATTCTCAAAGACCTTTTCAGACAGGGCAACAGGTAATTGGTTAGTGAGCATGTATGTTCCCTTGGGAACCTTGGTCCCATCTCTGAACTGCCAATCTTTTATAGCAATCCGACCATTCTTCACTGTAATCATGCAAATCAGTATAATAGTAAGATTTTTGGATAAAGATTTAAAAAGGGGAAAGCACCCAAGCATGCGGAGGTGTGAAAGGCAACAACTTACAATAACCGTTCACTTGGAGCCTTCCAACCTCAGTGATGTAGCTATCCATTTTGCTGAGGAAAGTTAAGGTTTGCTTGGACCAACCTCCCTCCCGACGAAAGATGGTGATAATCTCCTCTCGCAGATCAGGGAGATATTGCTGGTTAAGAGCCAAGCTGTACATGATGTCTGCGAAAGTGGTGCTACTGGTGTGGACGGCGGCGATGTTGATGTGAAGCATTCTATAGACAAGTTTTCCAGGTACCAATTGATCATCAGGCGAGTAGTCTAAGACCCATTGAATCATGTCGTCCTCCTTCTTTCGGTCTTTAGGGTTTCCATTGGCCCGAGCCTTTTTCTCCTGCCGTACACGGTCTTCTAATATTGGTAACAGGAGTCTTCGGGCAGTGGCTAGGTTGTCATATATTTTTGTGGACCACCAGATAACGAGTGGTTTCAGGATATTTGGCCATGTCCGGACGATATCGGCGCCCCCAAACATAACGAACGTGTAGTCGACTGAAAGTTTATGGAACTCTTTGTTGCGGGCCAGTGGTATGTTGAACAACAAGCGATTGGCTGTTCGAGTGACAATGTCGAAAAAGACCCAAAGGCCAAGGCGAGGTGTCCACTCTTTTGCAGGTCCGATATACTCGTTTATAGACAATTTGGCTTCTTCGACAATGTCAACGAGCTTGGGACCCAGTGCCTGAGTGAGGGATTTCCTAATAGGTAAATCGAAATGGTACGAGTCTGTGGAAATCATGGGGTGAAGTGTGTGCTTAATTTGCATGACCTGGCATCTGGCATTAGCCACAAATCTTGCTTTGGTTGAGAATTTAATCAAGAGGGATGCACTTACTTGATTAGCGGCAGCAAGAGCGCTGACGTGAGTATCTGGAGCACGAGTCAATTCATCGAAGTACTTTTGGGCCACAATGTAACGGTGGCCTTCAGGCGAGTCCATGTTATAATTTATGCCATGTTTGGAGTATCGTTCCCAGCCGACGCTCAGGATAGACATTGGATCGGTTTTGTAGGTCTCATAGTCTTCGAGGCGTCCGAGTTGACCAGGCTTAGTAGAAACTCGCAACCAGGGCGCATCAGGATACTTTTTCGTCGGGAAGATAACCCTAATGGCCAGTCCACAAGCGACTAATAGGATAGCGCCAACCAAAGGAGAGCCGTATGACATTTGACAGATATAAGGAGGAGAATTTGGATGTAGACAAGTGCACCAAGAGATACTCAGATTTTGACTACTTATATACAACAGAAGGGGCGGTTCCAGGACGAGAATATTTGTTTGACCCCGGTTCCACAGAGTTACGGTATATGTCGGCGTACCCTTAGCACGATATGCGTAATGCAAGTCTAGTTCGGACCGGGATACGGTTTTACTGCGGGAGATTCGGAGCGCGGGAGGGTGTCGCATCTCCCGATGTATTCGTTCTAACCCCAGTCGTGCCGGTGCTTCCCGCCGAAAGGCGCAACATTCGTCGTTATACTACGACACCCATAGATTGAGATCCAATGTCGGAGTCATCCACGAAATAATAACGAATCGCATGCTCTGCAGGTTATTGGCCGTCTACCTCGGATAGCCGTTCTTTTTTCTCTCCGCATTCTTTCTTTTCTCTCTTACCCACTTACTCAGACAGTCAACTTTCAATCTTCTTCGTGTCTATCATGTTTTCTGACACACTCTTTTCCGCCAGCGACATTAGAAAGCACTCGAGAAATGGCGACTTATGGCTAAGCATCCATAACTCTGTCTACGATGTCAGTGAGTTCATGGAAGATCATCCGTAGGTACACTGTCTCTCATAGTGCACTAATCTGGAAATTCCTGGAGAATGCCCTGATCCCAGAGGATGGACTGCTAATTTCATGTGGGTTAGTGGTGGAGCAGACGCTCTGCTCGACCTGAGCGGAATTGATGCTACAAGCGCGTTTGAAGATGTTGGGCACAGCAAGGATGCTCGAGCGCTCATGGACAATTTCAAGATTGGAAAAGCCGAGAGATTGGTAAGGCAGGAATTCTTGCAAGATTTTAGCTAGACTCAAGCATCATGTGTCATGCACAATTGCGACCTAGCCTTGACGTTGAAGATCCAGTGCAAGTTGCTGATTTGACTGCTCCCAGCCACCAGACGATCGCACGTCTTCCGGAGATTTCATGAAACTTGAACAGCAGACTTCGAATTGGTACTCTTCTTCAATAGGCGCATTTGCTTTGCTTCTCTGTATCATTACATGGTGCACAATTAGATAGCACAAGAAAGGGTTTGCTCAGAGTTGATTGACGTAGATCACAAGTGAGTCGGCCACCCCACCAAAATTTTCCTTACCCATTTCATCACTACGCAGCACCAACACGGTTTTTTATAGTAGTAACAAGAATATAGAATTCATTGGAGCTATCCCTATCACTTGCACCCTCAATTTCTACTTTACAGGTGCAGGAGTGAGTTATGCCCAACCTCGCCGCAACAACAACGATGCGTATAAGTCGTGAGAGAAGGTATATACAGAAGGAAGAAACCCCAAAAGTTAGTGAGGTAGCTGATTTAATAACTAAGAAAGAGAGCAGCGGTCACAACGAAGGTAGGTAAAAAGCCGGCGAAGAGGCGCGCGCAGGAGGAGCTGCGGCGTTTGCGGCGAGATAGGGCGTAACTCCCGCACCTGTAAGGTAGAGATTGAGGATGCAGAAGATAGCGGCGATTCTGAATAGTATTATACTATTGCATAGAGTAGAATCAATTGTTGTACTGTTACGCGAAGTTGTTGTGAAGGTGTATCGCTTTGGTTGGGGTGGCCATTCGCTTGTGAAACACGTTAGTGAAGCGTAAGTACCACGGTTGTTTTCCATACGTAGAGGTTTTCGTGTTGTAGGGAGGGATGTTATCTTCTCAAATTAAAAGCTCTTTCTAGTCAAACATAGCAGCCGCCATCCAAATCTATCTGTAGCATTATGCGCATGCTTAATCTTCGCTCTTTTTCCCCTCTACGTGGAGGTCGAAGCCTTTAAACCGGTTGTCTACAAGCTCTTCTCTTAATTGCAGGCTTGGTATATGGTAGTCACCAAAGTTCTGTCGACGGTAGGGAATAGGAGAGGTGGTTGCAATTTGCGACACACGCTGCTTAAGCCGACCCGCTATTTCTTCGAAGGTGACATCATCCGTTCGGTCTGCCCGGAATGTCAGGAACGGTGGTAGAACATCGAATCCTGTATAGAACAAGGCGCCATGATTGATCGGGAACAGGAGGTGATCAATAGGTCCGTTGATACCTGTCGCCGAATAATGCTCCATCATACCGCCGATCGTCACTACAAGCATGGCTCGTTTCCCCATAAACCTTCCTTCACCATATCTGTTATCCCAACGTTTGCTACTATACTCGCCAGTTCGGTAGGCATAACCGGCTGTAAAGACGCGTTCAATCCATCCTTTCAAGATTGCTGGTTCTGAGAACCACCAAAGCGGGAATGCAATAATCAAGGTATCCGCCCAATCAAGCTTCTCTTGCTCGTTAAGAACATCTTGAGTAAGATTTCCAGACTTATACCCTTCAAAAGAGTTGTTCACAATCCTCAACGGTTCATTAGGAGCTAGACCTGGGTGGTCTGTGCGGTCGATTACTGCTTTCCATCCCATTTCGTAGAGGTTCGATGTGCGGACTTGATGACCATCAGCTTGTAGCTGCGTGATGACGACATTCGCAAGAGAGGCGGAAAGTGATGTGGGCTCGGGCTGAGCTAGGATCACAAGGGCATGCATATTGGTTAATGCGCGGAGTGAAGTATCGCTGTCCAGCCTAAGTAAGATCTCTCGTTCTTTAGGAGTTGAGGAGATGAGCTGTGCATGTAGGATATGGTAATTCAGCGGCTCAGAATACTATTAATACCTTCACCAGACCAGTGTTTTCGACCAACGCACAGGTCATGCCCGGCAACGGATAAAGTTGTATCCGCATCATTATGTATTTCTTGGCATCGTTCTCAGGACACACAACGTGCAAAAGAGGCATTTTCTCGACATATCACCGAAGTGTTTGTCAACCTGTCGTAGATATGGTCGGGGTAGGGAAGGGACGCTCCATTCGTTTGTCCTCTAGAAGGCAGGATGCCGGCCTCTCCTTAGATAATGTGTTCAACTATTGAACCAATAAAGCTACAGTATCCGTCGGAAGCGGATACAAGTGCATCCTTCGGAAGCGGATACAAGTGCACCCTTCGGAAGCGGATACAAGTACATCCTTTGGAAGCAAATACAAGTACATCTCTCGGAGGCGGATACTAGTACATCCTCTATCGCTTGTAAGTCTATATATACATATTTTTTTTATCTTGAAGTTCCTTTGTTATTCACTACTGAGCCATGTCAAATCTGTTCAATCCATTCACAACGCAAAGCATGTCTTGACGCCGACAACATCGAACCAAGTCCGTCCTGACGGGCAAGTAGCAATCATCATGGGGGCTGCGCGTTGGATGGGGGCAATTCATGCTGAATTGTTAGCCCGCTGAGGAGCAAAGACCATCCCAAACGATATCCCTAAGGAAGAAATTCAGACGAGAGTAGGAAACATTAAGGCTAAAGGCGGCGGAGCATGTATTAAAACGCTGCCCTCGCTAAGTAGAACACAAGGTGTAGGAATGGGCATAGATAAAAACCCTCCTCAAGGAATGACACATGCAGAACAGAACAATCAATCAATTCAAGCTGTTCCGTCAATTCACACCAATTCGTCAGCAAGCCAGCACCTTCAAATCTGACAATGTGGCTTAACAACTCTTATAAAGTGGTGTCGCCTATGGCGATTTCGCGTTTGTCGAGTGGGGCGTGCAGCAGGTGGTGCAACGTGATATATACAAACACAAGCCTTCAAAGGCACTCTGTTTTACTATGGTACTAGACTAGTGTGTAATGTCGTTAATATACGATGCTTATGGTTTGAATGAGGCCTTAATGGCCTCTTGCGATTCGCTACTAATTATTGGCTCCGCCTAGGGTCTAAGGGCGGAAATCCGGGGTGCGCCGGATCAGTGCGGAGTAATCTCCGTCATGATGCAAACTGTGGCCGCCCCCACAGCGCAAAGCTACGCGTCCTCCCTTCAACCTTGATGTTCAGCTGGGGCTTTTTTCTCTCCTCTACCAGCATGTTAACATATCAGTCCATTCATGGGAAGCTGAAAAGGAAACAAGTAATCAGTTCTGACAATGTCCGGGGCTTACTGGAAGGACCGATTCAGCGAGAAACAACTCGAGAGGAAGCGGTTGAGCGACAAGATTAGTCAGAGACGTTCGAGACACCAGGCGAAAAGTATCGCAGCCGAGTTGGAATGTCGCTTGCGCCTGTTGTCAGAGGGCAAGACAACGACTCTCATCAATCAAATTCAGCAAGAGAACGCTCTCCTGCGGACGAAGATATGGCGCTGCCGATTCCAGATGGAAAGTATTTTCATTCGGGGCAAGGAGTGCTTGCTGGAGGAAGATGCATCATGGAGCGCTCTCAATGCAACCATCCTCACACAGTCATGGGTACAACTGGATTCGCGAGAGGAAAATGTAATGCCAAACACCGGAACCCCGATGGATCCTGATAATACATATTATCCCTTAGCGGAGCAGAAATGTTTAGCAAATATGCCCCAGTACCTACCTAGTTTTTTTTTGGAGCTCGGACATCTCATAGGTCGCACAAGCAGCACGAAGGGTAAATTGGCACCCAATGAGATACTTGAGTCGATCATGGTGTGGAAAGCCAAGTTTGGTCACGAAGCGAACGAGTCCGCTGTATTACTCGTCTCGTTGGGTCTTGACAAGCAGCCATATTATCTTACACTGGGTATGTCAATGGCCAATCAATCTCCTCGTGCCGGAAATTAACTTGAGATTCATAGAAAAGGTTAAGCAGCAGGCATTGTCCAAGTATCTTTTCGAAGACATCATGCAGCATATACTTTACGGAGAAGAACTGAGTCCTCGAGACCTAAAACCAGAAGACAAAATACCCGAAGGTCAGATAACGAAGATCCAACACCAACGACGAGCTATAGCATTCTGTGTCTATGAATCGATGCGTGGATCGAGAGAATGGTTCAAATCAAGCTTGGAGTATTTCGCCGCATTTTGGGCTCAATACAGGTATTCCATGGTCTGCCATCTCTTTCGGGTAGCCCACTGTTTATACAGCAGCTAACCGTTCCAGATTCTTGCATTTCCCACGTTGGAAAATTACTACAAGTGTCCAGCATGGAGAAGGCCCATCGAAGAACAGTTCAGCCATGATCATCCAGTCATTATTGACCTGATTCTGTGGTGCGTAGTTTATTATTCGTCGAGGGCCAGCGAAGTAGCTAATAGATTGTTCGGGCAGGCCCGATATTCGCAAAAAACTTGTAAGCACATGGAATCAATACGACGTCCGTCACCTTGCCTCGACGATCGTTCTCAGTGTCGAATTTAAAGGCCTCCCAGCCGATATAGGCAGCGTAGTCAGGCTTCAATCGGATTCTTCGGATATTATTATTGAAGAGCTGTTTGAGCGGCAGCTTCACGACGCCTGTAATTTCACTGCAACATCAGGTCCCTTTCCGGCACACTACCCTGAGCTTGCATCTATTCTCGTCTTAGAGTTGAGGCTGCCCCCACAGTTGACTGATCCTGGCCAAGACCTATCTTGCAGTAGGTCCTCGGAACAGTCCAAACACCAGCAACGCATAATAAATTCCGCATGCGAAGACCCGGCCATTCAGGTATCACAAATCGCACCACGCGAACAGCATTCCAACTCAATGCCTAGCCCAAATCATGCCGCTATTACTGATTTACCCTACCTCGTAACCGATTGCTCAACTTTCACCACAGATTCACATGATTGGTCGACGGAGACGCTTACGAATCAAAGACTCATGTCCTTGTTCAAAGATTTTGGCGAGGACTGCGAGTCCGGAAGCTCGCTTACCGACTTCTACGATTCTCAAGTATCTCTCGGCTTGTAAACGTAACGGATAACTAGTAGTATTGTTTCCGGGATCCGAGTATCTGAGCCCGCTACCCCAGGAGCTTTAGAGCTATGGGCAGCCATGTCCAAGCCGCAATAGTAGATCTTGGACAAGTACTCGTAATGTCTCCCCTACTACCTCCCTTTTGATAGAACCAGCAAAAGCAAAACCTTCCGCAGTAAATCATTGTATCTAAGAGTATTGAAACGATGGCCGTTGCCGGTTTTTCCTTGAAAAACCGGCCTAAGCGCTGTGGCCGCGATAGCAAAAGTGTAGCTTAGCGTAGATATCTATGCGTGGCCGTAATAGTAAAGGTATACTACACTATAAATACTCTATATATAGCCCAATAAACTATCTAAGAATAGTCTTTCTAAATAAAATTAGCTACTAGACCATACTAACGTACGTTATAAGCGAGTGTGCATGTAAGTAGTATTTAGTAGGAGTTAGATAGGACTAAATAATAGGTATATTTAATAAAGTAAGACAATCCTTAAGTGACACTTAGGCCCTCTAAGGGGTTTATATATATCTAAGGTACGCACGTACTCCTTAGTAGCTCTAAGGGTAACCCCGAGGGGACCCGAGGAGGGGTTTTAGGAAGGAGAGGGTAGATAAGGTAGCTTAGTATGTAGCCTAGCACGTAGCCATCAACACTAAAAACTGTATACAACCTAGCTAGCGGTAGAGGAGAAAGGCTTTAAATTTATCTACTTGGAAGGATAAGTGTAGAAAACAGGTGTTACAAGTCAAGTTGTGTAGTATCCAAAGCTGAGAATGGGCTGAGCTACACTATCAGTATTGTCTACTTTACAATTGAGAATGCTGGTTCCGGGCCGAGCCACGGACCGCGGGCCCCGGACCCCGGATTCGGCAACGTCTCAACTGCGTCGAGTCGGACATTTCACCTTCGGCTTCCTACTCGGGGTAGATATCGATTCTACGAAACTCGACTACAGCCCGCCATGCCCCGCGCACGACGTTCCCAAGCAGCCCCCAATCCCCACC
Source organism: Ophiosphaerella herpotricha (assembly GCA_028458525.1). Classification (NCBI taxonomy): domain Eukaryota; kingdom Fungi; phylum Ascomycota; class Dothideomycetes; order Pleosporales; family Phaeosphaeriaceae; genus Ophiosphaerella; species Ophiosphaerella herpotricha. The sequence continues at coordinate 16,627 of JALNQK010000242.1, forward strand.
CCCAACCACACAACAATAACAACAACTCTGCGCCCGACGCCGACGAGACCAGACGCGCGGCTAACCGGCTCGCCCAGCGCAGGTTTCGACGCCAGCGAAAAGACCATATCGCTCACCTCGAGCGAGAGCTGGCCCTGTGTCGTGAGAGTGCCTCCGGAGAGCTTGCCCAGCGCCGCCAGGAGACGGCGAGGCTTATCCAGGAAAAGGCAGAGCTGCGCGAGCTTCTTGAACATGTTGCTCTTACCCTAGGTCGTGTGTGTGGCGTGGACGTCGAGATAGGGACGTCTACGAACGGAACGACTAATCGTCAATCGCCAACGTTTGTTGACCTGGCTACTCCTTCCCACGGTGGCTCTCTCTACGACGGACAGGGACATTCTGCTTGCAGTCAAGCACATGATGGCGAGTATGTGGACCCAGAACATCTCCGAGGCATGTCGGGCGTTGCCTCCGACGATAGCTCGCATGTTGTCGAGGATCGGCTGGACCACCAAACGGGCGTCGTCATGCAGAGCGGCAGTTTGGGAACACCCCGAGCAGTCTATGCCGAGCCAGAGCATGGATGGCTTGCTGTCGAGGAAGCGCCCATTCCATTCACTTGGGGACACCAAGCTCAGGCAGACCAGTGTATCATGCTGAGCCCAAGCATACCGCTGACTCTTTGTTCTTTTGGCTGCATCCGTCGCCACAATGGATCTGACAAGACTCAGATGATGACCGTCATGTTCCGACGTCGAGTCGAGGACCTCGTAGAACCATGTATCCGCCTCTACCAGGAACAGACACAGGCACAGAGCCAATCGTTACAGGCTCTCGAGACCACGTTGATTGACGGCCTCACCGAAATCATCATCTCGATGGAGCATCTGTGCTACCTGCTTTTGCAGATTCCTACTGCGTCTCTAGTAGGCGGAAGCGCCTGGGTCGCGTGGCAGATCGCCAAAACCTTATGGGTGCTTCCTCGTCTAGCGGACGCTGGCATCCTCGCGCGCGTTACTGAGAGCGGTTACGACTCGGACATGTTCTGTGACACGATGCCCGACTGGCTGCGACCAACAGATATACAAAGGACGTTCGAGTTAGTAATCACCGCACGTCCGACAACCCAGACACTGACAGAAGCGCTTCTTCGCCTTAGGCACCACCCAGCCATCGATTTCATTCCATGGACCTCGCTGCGCGAGGCACTCATCATGCATCAGGACGACGTGGCTATTGACGATATTTTCGTAAATCTCCTTTCGCGGGTGAGTGGTCTTGAATTTCCTTCGTTCGACTATGAGCACTAACATTCCCGGTCCTAGGAGGTTCCGACTGGTGCGGACGTTGATCGCACTGTAGACGCCACGACCTCCCTCCGTCTCCTCAATATTCGTAAGCAATTTCAGTCGCGCCAGGACAGGCTACTACGTGATATATTCTACAGCTCCAATTCCATGTTCGCCCTGACTAAGGCTTGTGCATCGACTCAGCCCGACTGCACCTCTCTCCTCGTGGACAAAATGATGGCTGGCCAGCCTCCGCTCCTGACGGCCTGAGATAATTACGACTAGGCAATGAAGGCTCCACCCTCAAGCTTTTCTGCACATGCCATCTGCTGCATGGGCAGCTGCGCTGTCAAACATCCTCTGCGCCACCTCTTCAGGCTCGAGCACGGGCAGTTTAAAGGAATCCGGCGAGTCGAGGTCGCGGGACATCTTGGTCGCTATGGTGGCGGCGTTGCCGTGCTGATGCTTCAACTCCGTGTGTAGGCCTTCGACAAGGCTGGTGACAGCCGCTTTGGAGGCCGAGTAGTCGGACAGGTGGGCGACTGTGACGAAAGAGGTGGCGGAGGACGTGACAAGCACATGTCCACGGCCCGTGGCGATCATGCCGGGGAGGAAGGCGCGGACGCACGACAGTAAACCGAAGACATTGACGCCAAAGGTGAGGCGGAGGTCGTCGCCTGTGGCTTCGAGAAGGTTGCGGCCGCGCACACTCGACGCATCGCTCACATCGCACTTGATGTGCAATGTCCTACGACCCGTGGTTTAACTGAGTGTGGAGACGTCGAGAACCACTACGGTAGTACCGGCAGCGTCGAGTTTCTGGGCCAGAATGGCACCTATGCCGGTAGCCCCGCCCGTCACGACCACGACCTTCACGCTTCAGATCAGGTCTCTCTTTGTATGAAGGTTTGAGAGCCTTGCGGGTCCAGGCGCGGTTGATGCTGAGGATCCACGCTGCTGCGACGCACCTCATGCCCTATTTTAGACGGGGATACATATCACCAATCCATCTCGTCGAAGCCCATTCAAACCACAAAAGTGTTGGGCTCGGTTCCAGGCCTGAGAGGACGAGCCCACAGGGAAGCAGGAGAGAGACGAACGGGTGCAGAATTGTCCCCTTAAGTAAAACAAGCAAAGTGTCGAAGCTGAAGGTTTTCACCATCGTGTTTCGCTTCGGGTGAGGAGGTGGCGTGCATGGATTGAACCGAACGCAAATGGGACGGGAGGATATATGAAAGGGCTTAGGAATCGGGTGGATTCTTGGTACCTTAAATAATCATCTCTGACCAAGATTATGCAAACTACCCTAGGATCTAAGCACCCTGTCACAAGACGGGAATGCGGGGACTACATCATGCATATCTAGCGTGCGTAGAAACAGGGCTAACTTTACGTGAGACTTCATTACTACAGTGGTATCAGGCGAATAGCGATGTGCACGAGCCCCTTGTGGTGTTTGGAAATGAACACTTCACTAATACTCAAGTTCCTGGGCTGCCTAATCCTTCTTCGCCTTTATTCTTGGATAGGGCGTATCGACACTTGATTAGATCAAGGTCGAATTCTACATGCACCATTCTGCAGGATCCCGGGTAGGATGTTGTCATTGCTATGATATTTCCTTTCTTAGTTCTAGAGGATGGTTCACGCTGCTTTGTAGTTACTCATAAGCGCTACATTACTAAATGGCAGAGTTCCTTGTCCTCGTTCTTGATGACGCTGGAGAATGCAAGGCTGCGCAAGCGCCCGGAGGGCCCTTCAATAATATATATTGTTCTACTCCAATAATCAATGTTGTTGATTATTCGCACCTTTTTCGTTTTTTGCCGTAGTAGAGTAGAGCCACGGCCTAACAGAGAAGCCATAGGAGCTAGAGACGATTATAATGCGGCTTGGGTGTAAGTATGTCAATGCGGTGTTTACCACAACCAAGGACTTAGTCAGAATAATTGATCATGACTAGGGTCTCAGTCAGGATATTTGACTGTCTCCATGCAGAAGCCCCGCGATGTGTCACACAGCATGACTGGCAGGTTGAGTAGTATAGCATGACCTAATAGCGAACCCCACATGCAAACCGGTTTATTTCGCCACGTACAATACTGTATAATATATCTAGCCTTATTCTATTCCACGCCTAAAGTAGGATTGCGACCACTTCCTACGATAAATAACAACACACTTCATCATGGGAGTAGAGGGCAAACTCAATGGCAAGCAACACGCTGAAAAACAGCAACCGGGGATCCCCGATGAAGCGGGGAAATGCACCGTATCTCACCAGAAGAACCGCCAGGTTACGCTTCTCTGGGGCGTGATGGTCGCGCTTACAATCATTTCATTCTACTACGATGTCAACCCGCGGTTGCAATATGCCGGGCTCTCTATACTGTTTCCTGGCGGTGCATTCGTCGGACTCGGCGGTTTCTGGATCATCGGACTGCCTGTTGTGTTGTACGTTGCGCACGCATGTAGATGTAAATATCACTAACCTCATCAACAGTACTCTTTTCTGCATCAGTTTGTTCCTTTGGTTCGCTACTGGCAACATTGTGGCACCCTTCCTGACCTGGTTCGGCCTGGCCCTATGGGTTCCTTTGCTTCCGCAGGCCACCCGGCCCACGATGCCATACAGCCGAATTGTGGTAGGCTTTTTGTCAGGCGCTTCGTACATCAGCATCATACTCTATATGCGCCAGCTCCAGGCCGAAAAGCTTGCCCGCCGCAAGGTCAGAAATGAATACCTCCCGCGCGTCATGAATGATGTCGAGGCTATCGGAGCCACTGTCCATGAAAAAGACGAGGACCGCGAAATCCCTTTGGAAGAACTCAAGATGATGCGCTGGCTGTTCGATCTCTCATTCCAGGATATGAATGACTGGTCGGGGTGGGACGATATTGAGCAGTTCCAGCCCGCAGCACTACGATACCAGATCAACAATTGCGGATATGCCCTTGCTTTTGCCAACCGCTTCTATACACCGTCTTTCCGGGGCTCTTATATGCAGGATGCCCAGGCCCGCCTCATCCGCAAGTACTGCAAGGAGAAGGTGCTCTGGTACTGGAAGTACGAATGTATCTGGGGCAAACTTACCACGAACTACGATCCCGTGATCAAGGACAACATCATGCTTACGGGCTTCTTCCTCCTCGCTTTGGAGGTGTATCGTGCTTCAACTCTTGACCAAACGTTCACACAGGACGCTTCGCTAATCCTCGAGATTGACAAGAACCACCACTACCCACACAGTGCGTTCACGTTAGCCAAGGCACTGATGGATAACTGGAATGCATCGCCGTACTGTTTTTACCCCTGCGAGCCGAATTGGATTTACTCTATCTGTAACTTAACCGGAATCAACGCTCTCACGGCATACAGCGTCAACGAGGGAGTCGACCACGTATCAGAAGTTGCACCGCGTTTCAAAAAGGGGCTCACTGAGGAACTCATGGATGTAGATGGCACACTCGTCCCGATCAAAAGTTCTCTAACTGGCTTCGTGGTTCCCGGGCTGATCGGCATGGTCAACGAGCTTACCTGCTCCTCATTGACGGCTTGCATAATGCCCGATGTATCTAAGGCATCGTTTGCCATTTCAAAGGAAGAGTACCTCGGCTTCGACAAAGATGGCAAATCCCTGGGCTTGTCGAAGCTGAAAGGTGCGGACAAGATAGATGTGGGGTGGTACTCGACTTCTCTTGTCACAGCTTACGCTGCAATGCTGGAAGCGGCGAAATCCTTCGGTGATAGACGCACTGTGGATGCGGTGTGTAAGCTAGTCGAAGAGGACGAGAGCTTGAAGAGGACGGAGAGGGGTGGTGTTGTAAAATTCGACGGGGCGTCGCTGCTCATGAACAGCCAACTTCTGCGCGCGAAGCTCATGTTCCGTGACGGCTGGAAAAGACTTGTAACGGAGCGGATGCCGCAGCATTTGAGGGATGGGCCTATCTTGGGGGATGCGCAATATCCTGAGGTGCTAGTGGCCAAGGCCCGGTCGCATGACGGGCACAATCTAGAGTTGGTTGTTTATCCTGGGACGGAGAAAACTGAGGTCGAGCTTGGGATTAAACAGCTCAGGTCGGGGGTGACATATGGTATTACAGGTGGCGGAGGAAGGACATTCGAGGCGGATAAGAATGGAGAGGCTGTCATCAAGGTCACGTTGAAGGGCAGGACGCAGATCTGGCTGAAGCCTCGCGAGTAGATGCATATCTGACCTGACTCAAGCCTAGGTAGGCGGCTGTGATCAAAATATGCCATGTAAGGTTTTTTTTATATTTGTTTATGAACATCTCGCTTTGCTGACCCGTTTTGTATGAGTTTCAATTGGCTCAATCTATGTGCGTAAGGATATCTAGGAATACGCCTAAAGACCCTCCCATCGGACCTGCAGGAGGAACTCATGATGGCTCGGGGAATCCTACGATGACAAAAGAGTGTAAAAATAATTTCACGCGAATTTACTTTAATTCACTGTCGAATTGAGAATTTCTTAAACTTCTACTCTCTACTCTCCTCCACTTGAACTTACGTTAATACTGCATTCATCTTAGGTTCTGTTTCAACTCAACTTAGTTAATACATAGCTACTCTAGTACGGCACGTAGACGTACTACGATGTGTGAATTACACCAAAGATCAATTCCAAAAAGAGCTCTATCCATCTCTGCTATAGAGATTCCGGTTTCCGCCGCAAATGAAAAGGTGTAATAAGTAGACCTTGAAACAGGGCGTCAGCATCAATCTCCTCTAATCGAGTAGGTCTTCAAAGTTCGAGAATGGTGCTCCAACATGTCAAAATTAGGTATGAGTCGCACCCCGCAAACCCGACCGTGCGGTTTTAGTCATTATCGATGACACAGCTCGGGATCTCGCAACACTGGCACCAAGCGGACGAATTTGGTCCCACATTTTCGAGCCGTAAGGGCGCGTATACCTACGGGCAACTATTGGTGATGCAAAGGCAATGCCGCATATGCATGTTCAAGCTACATATAGAGACGAGCGAAGCACAAGATTGGAAGCATCGTTGAATCTGCCTCCCTAAGAGAACAAAACGTAGAACAAAACAACTTCACATTTATTGTACATAATGCCCGATACCCATGCAAGCTCTCCTAATGGTGCCCACTCTACAAATGGCGAATCCCATAGGGTTGTTACCAGCGAAGACAAGTGCCGCGACACGCCCATTCACGCGAACCGCCACATGCGCGTCATTTGCGTGGGTGCTGGCGCTTCAGGACTGCACCTAATTTACAAGCTGAAGCGAGACTTCACCGACTTCACGCTCGACGTATTCGAGAAGAACGAAGATATTGGAGGAACCTGGCTTGAGAACCGGTATCCAGGGTGTAGGTTAGGTTGATTCCTTGTCGGAAAGTAAACACTGCTGACTGGTATGGAGGTGCCTGCGATGTCCCTGCGTGAGCCCAGCCCAATGGTTCCTCCTGCTTGAATGTTTGGCTGACTAGGTAGACACAACTATGTTTACTCTTTCGAGCCGAATCCGACTTGGTCTGCGAATTATGCGTCCTCGTTGGAGATCTTCGATTACTTCTCCCGCTTTGCCGACAAGTATGGGCTGAGGAAGCACGTTCATATTCGCCATGAGGTTGTGGGCGCTACCTGGAATGCTGCTAAGGCCTGCTGGATCGTTTCTGTCAAAAGACCGGATAACTCAACCTTTGAGCAAGAGTGCGACTGGTTTATTAACGGCGCCGGTATCCTCAATGCGTGGCGGTGGCCTGCGATTCCCGGCATTGAGAAATACAAGGGCAAGCTGCTGCATAGCGCAGCATGGGACCAGACTGTCGATGTTAAGGGTAAACACGTCGGACTCATTGGGAACGGATCGTCGGGCATTCAGATCCTCCCACAAATGCAGAAGTGAGTCGATGCCGAGGAGACCTTGGATAAAGACGAGCTAAAAAAAGTGCTTCAAGACAAGCAGCTCATGTTACGACTTTCATCCGTGAACCGACCTGGGTGAGCCCACCGCCCCACATGGACTACCGCGAGTATACGGAGGAGGAACGTAATGAGTTTGTGCTGCACCCCGAGAAGCTGCGTGACATGCGTAAAGCCGAGGAGAAGTCAATTGGGGATGTCTTCGCTATCATCATGGATGGGTCACCAGCGCAAATGCGGGCTCAGGCCTTCATCAAGCAGCAGATGGTGGAGAAGTTGAACAACAAGGAACTGCAGCGCCTCCTTATTCCAGAATGGGTCTTTGGCTGCCGCCGAATCACTGTGAGTTTCGCCGCCACGAGCACGGATTTTGTGTGCATGGCTGACGGCCAACCTGAATAGCCAGGTACAGGCTACCTTGAGTGCCTCACTATGTCAAATGTCACCACCGTCTACGGCTCCATAAAAGAGATCACCGAGAAGGGCTGTGTCACCGCGGATGGCAAAGAACACCCTACTGACATCCTTATCTGTGCCACAGGCTTCGACACAACCTTCCGTCCGCGCTTTCCCCTTATTGGTAAAACGGGTACCAACCTCGCGGAAGAATGGGCCCTCGAGCCGCGCAGCTACTTAGGCCTCGCGGCGGCAGGCTATCCGAACTGCTTCATGTACCTCGGTCCTAACTGCCCTATCGCCAACGGGCCCATCATCTTCTCCATCGAATTGCAGACCGAGTACATGCTCAAGTTTATGAATCGGTGGCAGAAGGAAAACATTCGCTCCTTCGATGCACGCCGTGACGCGGTGGACGACTTTATGCACCAGAAGGATCTCTTCATGCAGCGCACTGTGTGGAACGGCGACTGTATCTCCTGGTACAAGAGTGCAATTGACGGACGAATCACGGCGGTGTGGCCAGGGAGCACGCTGCACTACATGGAAACGCTCGCAACGCCGCGATTTGACGACTTCGAGGTCGAGTACAACGGGCGCCGGTTTGCCTATCTTGGAAACGGCTTCTCCCAGACGGAAAGGAATCCGGCGATTGACCGCACGTACTACATTCGAGATAAAGATGACGGGTCCTCGCTTTTCAGAAACCTTATGAGCAACGTCAATGCGCATGAGGAGATGGATCTAAATACCCTAGCCCAGGACGATGCGGCTCTGATGCAACGCTAGGCGGGGGTTTGGAGCTTGTGTAAATAGTCATGAAATTTTACGTGTTAGCTCTGCCGCGTGTCAAGTTTATATTGTCAAGTCTCTCTGGAAGCAAGTGTGTTGTTGTGTCATATATAATGAGTCAAGCCACTAACTTGGACACTTACATAGTATTTGCCGCGGGTTTACGCAGAATGACTCGTAAAAGTAGTGTAGCCTGATTCCGTGAGGGGAATGTGCCATTTGCCCGAAAGAAGACGTTAGAAGAGCACCGGTATCTGTCATACCATCAGCACTGACTTTGCTCGGCCTCTCTTTGAATTACAACATGGCAGATACATATTCGGTCCCTGTAGAGACGCAGCGCATCCTCACTGAGGGCATCTTCCAAAATCCCCGGCTGGCGCACAATATACCCGAAGGCGCCGCTGAAATCGCAGCAAGGCTGATTAAGATCAAGGGCAATGACAAGCCGAGCATACCCATCAATTGGCGCTTCGCCGAGAGCGTGGCCGCTCTCAAGGCCTACGAGGCCTCAGTCTTGTCACTTCTTATCAAGAAGAAGTATAATACGGACGTTGGCGAGATAGTTATCGACACGTGAGCTAGCATCTAACCTGTTGAGCCTCATTTTCTAGGCTTCCAGGCTAACACGTACAGTGACCATGCGTGCCTCTTCTTCATGTCGTTCTTGATTGCCCAGATCGTGGGCGAAGACGGCAAGCCCAAGCCCTTCAGCCCTTTTGATCCGAATTCCCCGGTTCTCATTCCAAACTGCGACAAGCACGACAGTGTGAGCCTCTACCGTATCCTGGCGACCAACATTTACCGTACGAAGGATAACCGCTTTTACCATCTCCATGGGAGCATGAATGCCACCCCGGCTCTCACAGCCCTAGGCCTTCCCCCTCACGACCTTGCTCTCAAAGACCATGCTGCTGGTGCTCAACGCATCGGTGCTGAGGTAGAAAAGCACGCTGCCGCGGACATCGACGAGCTCATGAACGAGAAGTACAGACAGGCGGGGTGCATTGCTCTCACAAAGGAAGAGTATTTTGCCTCTGAGACTGGCAAGGCCAATTACGCGGCAGGCCTCTACGAGATTTCAAAGGTGGATGAGCATCTCGCCGCATCCTGGTGGCCCGAGGACCCCTCCAAGCCATCGTCGGCTAAGAGGCCACTCGCTGGTCTCAAGATCGTAGACCTCACGCGCGTCATCGCCGGTCCATCCATCACCCGGTCGCTCGCTGAGCTCGGCGCGTCCGTTATGCGAGTCACTAGCCCGAACGTCACAGACATGTCCTTTCTACACCATGATCTTAACTGGGGCAAGTGGAACTGCCACCTTGACCTCGACAGTGCCGAGGACAGGGAGAAGCTGTGGACACTCATCAGAGAAGCGGATGTTATTGTCGATGGGTATCGCCCTGGTTCCATGGAGCGGCGTGGCTTTGGACGTGATGCCGTTTTTGAAGAGATCCGTAAGCAAGGGAGGGGGAGGGGTATCATCTACGTGAGGGAGAATTGTTACGGATGGCATGGGCCGTGGGTGCACCGCATTGGATGGCAGCAGATCAGTGATCTGTGCTGCGGCATCTCCATGGGCTTTGGGCGCGCCATGGGGTTAGATGAAGCTGTCACGCCGGTGTTTCCCAACGCTGATTTCTGCACTGGCATCCAGGGCTGTATCGGCGTGATGCATGCCCTCATCAGGCGTGCCGAGACGGGAGGGTCCTACGGCGTGGATGTGAGTTCATCTCTGTTGACGAAAACATTGTAACGATACTGATTTGAGATATTTCAGACCTCCCTTAACTACTATTCAGCCTGGCTCGCCGAGTCGGTCGGTGAATACCCTGCTGCCGTATGGGAAGACCTCTGGAAAAGGCACGATAGACCTGTATTCCGACACAACGACAATATGCAGCGTACGGTCCCCATAATGTTACAACTTCTTCGTAAGCACGATGGACCCATCATCTTCAATCCATCATTTTTCGAGGCGCGAAAAACCAATGCGTTAGGCGCGACGTTCGTCTTTCCCAAGCCAGTGCCGCAATTCACGAACAAGACAGTTGATATCCGGTACGATGTCGGCACCCGGGGAAATGGTGTCGATGCACCTGTATGGCCGACCAACCTAAATGTAGAGGTTGTCAATGGTTAAGGGAGCTCACTATAATGAGAAATATTTTGTTCACCATTCATGAGTAGTTGAAGGATACCCATCCACCTATATGTCTTTTAAACAGTCATTTGTTGTTGCCCAAACTATATCCACCTTCTGGGTGTAGCCCACTACGGCAGCTAGTATAGCGAATTTGAGTTATGGAGAATGTATTGCGCTCCATTGAACCATTGGCGAGGCCAACCTGGGTGGTTGGGGATGTTTAGATAGGGGCTGTGAAATGAGTGGGTCGATGTTTTCCCAAGACTTGGCACTTGTGGGTGGTGCTAACCATTTCTACCAGTCTACTAGGTATCGGCTCAGGCATAACGTCCTAGTGAAGCAATAGATCTCAGCTGAAGCAATTACCCCATGGAATTGGAGGCGTATAAAGTTACTAGTAGTACATTCGGGGCCTCGCGGCGCCATCAATGAAGCATGCTCCTCACTCGAGAGATATCGCCCCTCAGAGCAACAGCGACTATTACAGCGGCAAAGCCGATCGCGAATGGCCAGCTTCCAACGCCTCCAATCCTCTGATCCTCCATTATCTCTCCCCTCTTGAACCCAAGGGTGTTCTTGATGGCCAGCTTGCTCGTGTTCTTCACGTTGTATGGTGCGTAGGTGAACCCCATGAGCCTGTCCACCCACCGCGGCGGCTCTACAATTGCTCTTTTATGCGAGAAACAGTCCACCCCATGTGGCCCATGGTACGCACCGTAACCAGACTCGCCTACGCCCCCGAACGGCGCATCCCCAATCGCAGCGTGGAAGAAGACGTTGTTTACTGTCACGCCCCCTGACAGGGTCTGGTTCAGCGTCTCCTCTACTACCCCACCGTCCCGGGTGAAAAGATATAGTGCCAGTGGAGTTGGCATACTATTGACCATGCGTACTGCTCCCTCCCACGTGGCCGAAACGACGGGAAGGATGGGCCCAAACAGCTCCTCTGAGAGAAGCGCATCGTCAAGCCGTACGTCCCGCACAACAGTGGGGTGAAAGAACCTCGTTTTCGCATCCATCTCACCGCCATACACGACCTTTCCACGTGTGCCCTCCAATAGTCCGTGCAAGCGCTCGAAGTTCCGCCCGTTGACGATGCAGCACATGTGGTCCCTCCCTTCCCCGCCCAGGAACTGAGAAAAGTGATGCGCGGCCCTCTCCAGAAAGAACTCTTCCACCTCCGGATCAACAAATACATGGTTTACGCTGAGGCAAATTTGCCCAGCATTAGTGAACTTGGCTGCCGCAATGCGACGTGCCGCAAAATCGACGTCGGCCGACTTGGTTACGATAGCCGGGCCCTGGCCACCAAGCTCGAGGACGACGGGTGTCAGATTCTTTGCTGCGGCTCCTGCAACAATGCGAGCGACCTTACTCGAGCCAGTGAAGAAGATATGGTTGAAGTATTTCGAGAGGATGTACCCTGTTTCCGCCGCGGCGCCGGTAACGAGCCGGATGGCCCGCTGGTCGAGGTATTTTGGTACCAGCTCCGCAAGAAGACGCTCGCAGTGCGCACTCAGCTCGGAAGGCTTCAAGAGCGCACAGCAGCCTGCGGTGATGGCGGCGATCAGCGGCTGCAAGAGCAGAAGTATAGGGAAATTCCACGCTCCAATAATGAGAGTTACGCCGAGTGGCTCCTTGCGCAATCGAGCCTTGAGGAGGCGGTTAGGAAGGATACCGACGTCGATGGGCTTGGTAGATGTCCATTTTTCTAGGTTCTTGAGGTGGTCAAGTATATCTTTTTTCAGACCCATTATATCCGAGGCCATTGACTCCATGGGGTGGCGGTTGAGATCAGCTGCGAGCGCATCAAGGATGCGATCTATGTTATCTTCAAGGAGCCACCAAAGCTGCTTTAGCTGCCACTCGCGCCATTCAAGCTTCTTGGTAAGGCCACTCGCAAAGGTATCGTGAAGGGCCTTATGCGCCTCATCAACCTTGGCCTGGGTCGAGTAAGCAGTTGTAATGGCCATTGATACTGCCTCTGTATGATTAATTGATCAATTGCAGGACAGCTGAGAAAATTGAAGGTCAATGCAAGGATGACATCCCGGACTTTTGATGTAATTTAACGCCGAGACGGCCAAAAGGAGCCATAACGTTTGACATCAATACACCTACACGCCTGTCGCAGGGAGTGCCTGCAATGTGCGTTGCGGTAGTCATGATCTATGTGTCACGTTGGCTAAAAGCCCTTTGGTGTTTTGTGGACCTTAGTCTAGTGAGGCTCACCGCCTAGTGCACGCCCCCACCTAATGCACGCTTTGGCCGTATCGCAACTTTTTGCAACCCAACTTCAACATTGATTATCTCAGCCAATATGGGTGATCTCGATGCAGCAATTGCAGCTGTAGAATCGCTGAAGCCAGGAGAAAAGATTAATCTAGCTGAAATCGCTAAGACTTATGGCGTTAATCGATCAACGCTGTCAAGAAGATACCGAGGCAAAACAGACTCACGCAATGCTAAGACACTTGACGAGCGTTTACTCAACCAACAATAAGAGGATGAGCTTATACTATACTGTAATAAGCTCTGCGCAAGAGGGCTACTACCTTCACGAGAGATGATGCGAAATTTTGCGTTAGAGCTAGCTCAAAAACCAGCTAGAAAGAACTAGGTTGATCGCTTTATTGCACAGCACACTAACAAGCTCGTTACACGCTAGGCCTCTAGACTTAATACTACGCGCAAAAACGCTAACTCTGCATATAAATATACGCTCTACTTTAAACTCTTACAGCGTAAAATTAACAAATACTCTATAGAGCTGCAGCATATATATAATATAGATAAGAAAGGCTTCTTACTTAGATACCTTACTAAGATAAAACAAGTCTTCTTACGCTAGCTCTATAACTATAGGAAGATAAGATACCTTCTATAGAGTAGTAATAGAGAGTAGGTAACAATACTAGTATATATATACGCTAATAGGACTGCGTTAATACTAGCTCTTATATACGCTACGTCTTCTAGTAATATTTAGGATACCTAGCTTTAAGATTTTAACCTATCTATATACAAAACTTTCTTTACAAGCTTACTAACTAGCTAGATAAATAATAGTTTAGGCGTATAGTAGCTTAAATAGGTATTTAACTACAAAACTTGTAAGAAAGCTAAGAAAGCTTATTGTACATATTAGTTACTTATCTTAGATAGCTATAGATCTTATATAATAATAGAGTTTATTAAGTACTATAATACTTATAGGATACTCTTAGCTATATATCTACTTTACTTAACTTATATACTCTAGCTACTTAATATTATTATATTTAAGCCTCTATTATTAGCTTATAGTACGTAGCTTACTTAGTATATAGAAGAGTACTAAGAGCTTATAAATATAATAAAGAGAGACTTCTACAAGTTATTTTATACTACTTAGAGTACTATATTTAAGTTAGTAATAATACTAAAGGCCTTTAGCGCTACTAGAATTACTTTATTTATACCTAATATTATACTTAAATAATTTAAAGTAGAAGGCTAGAGCTAGCTATCTTTAAGCTTATTAGCTTACTTATTAATATTAGTACTTAGTATAAGCGACTAGTATAAGATATATAAAATCTTAAAGACTTTTTTTAATAATATCTATAATAAAAATACTTAGTAACTTAGCTATACAATCTATAAGATCTCTATACAAAACTCTCTACTTAAATATAAAAATAAAGGCTTATATAGTACTCTAGCTAATAAAAAAAGGTACTACTAGTAAAGTAAACTTCTAGTACTTAAAGTACCTACTAAATATAATAGAGGAGTAGTATTTTAGTTACTAAATAAGGTAAGAGATACGTATAAGTACAAGGTTTAAAAGTAGGCTAATATAGCTAAGCTACAACTCTAGAAAGTAGAAGGTATTAAGGCTAGAGAGTAATAGAAAGCTTAGAAGGCTATATTAATAAAGGAGCGCTACTAAAATTACCTTGTAGCTAAAGCTACCTATAATACTATAAAGGCTAATAAAGCTTATAATTATATAAAGGCTTAACTTATATATAATACTAAAAGATAACTCTAGAATAATATTAAGATAGCTAAAAAAGCTACTTAAAAAGCTTATAAAGGCTCTTAAGTTACTAGAAATAAGTATAATTAACTTAATACTACTAAAGAGGTAGTAGATAGTAGTATACTAGTACTATTAAAGTTAACTTATAGCTATAATATTAACTTCCTATAATACTATAAGCTATAAGTAAATTATATAATATATATATATAGCTTCTAAGATTACTACTCTAAAAAATCTTATAATAGTAACTACTATAGAGCCTATAGTAACCTTATCTCTTTTTTAGCTAAGATAGTAGAAAGCGTATATTAGGTAGGGGTATATACTAAGTAGTAAACCTTACTAGTTTACTAAACTAACGTATCTATACGTATAATACCTTACCTTTACTAAATTATAATCTTAAAGATAAGGCTATAAAGCTATACTTAATAGCTATTATTATAAGATTTTGTAGTAGAGTAGTAAATAGAAGATTACAAGTAATTTAGATAATCTAGTTTTTACTTAGAAGCTAAGGTTGTAGCTAGAGTAAGTAGTTTTAAGTAGAGCTACTAAGCCTACTAATAGCTACTTATAACTTCCTCCTAGTATAGCTTTACTAATATTTAATATTTTAAAAAACTTTTTTAATATAAAGTACTACTAAGAGTTATATTATATTTTTATAATATAATTTATTTATAATATACTATATTATTAATATAATTAAAACTCTAAAATAACTACTTAGTTTATAAAGAATTTACTTTTTAAAAAGATAGTAACTTTCTTAATACTAGATCTAAAATATATATATATATATATATATATTTCTATTTAAAGCCTTTTATTATACCTTTAAATAAACCTAAAAATTATATAACTAAATCTACTATTATAAAAGTTATTTAGTAGTAAATTATAATAAGGTTATAAGACTCCTAAGATCTTATAATACCTTAGATATATTATAGTTATAGTTCTTAGCCTAGAGTAAGGCTAGTATACTCTAGTATAAGGTTAGTATACTATTAGTATAGGGCTAGTCTACTATACTAGTATATAAGAAGCTATTAGATTAAAGAGTTACTTAAAGGTAAAGGTAGTATATAGTTTACTAGGAATAGTACAAGACTGTAATAAATAGATATAATAAATAATTAATTAATTACGTAAGTTAATTAATTACTCTCTAATTAACTTCTTAATTATTCTCTCCTTCTAGTAGCTCTATATACTTAAATCTACTTAGTTTACTAAGGTTACCCTATATAGAGAGTAGAGATCTAATATCTCTATTATAGTAGTTTAGCCCTACACTATTTAGATTATAACGTAATTA
>JALNQK010000243.1:0-31770 GCA_028458525.1 Ophiosphaerella herpotricha
TCTCTCCTCCATCCAATCCTACTTATAGCCGCCTGCGGAGCCGCCATGCTGACCTAATGCACCCCAATCACGTGCGGTTCTACTACACCACAATATAATTGAGTCTTTCTGGAAAATCTTCATGGTGTTTTTCTCGGGCAGGAATCTCATCAAGGTACCCGCCTAGGGCGCTCAATATGCTATTACATGGAATTGAAATTGTGGTTGTAGCTCATTCATCGCAATTCAAATGTATTGATGTGGTCTCAGGAAGCTAATCGTGGACTATATTACTTGTGAGAATGCTTTACTTCTCCGGCCTCAGCGGCGGTACCATCAAGTCGATACGTGTACTTTAGCTCTGACTCCCTTGGATCCTTCCTTTGCTACAGGGAAAAACATATCGCTCTCCATTCTCACATCTCCTTCGTTTGTTTCATAAAGCTCCAAAAAGCCCAAATCGCTTGCGGCCCTGACGTCGCGAGACCCAAACTTGCTGAATATACCTGCGGTACACAGATATAGCTCAGCCCACGCAAGGTTGATACCCAAACAACCCCTGGAGCCTTTTGAAAAAGAGACGAGGTACTTGTCTAGACGGTTGCTACCTTCCCCTATCCAGCGATCAGGGTCGAAAGCGTGCGATTTCTCGAACAGGGCTTCAAAGTGATGCGTCAAGGGTACAGTCATACTGACAGGTGTACCAGCTGGAATTATTTGGTCGCCACATTTCAATGAAGTGTCCGGTGCGATACGTGCACTTCGCACACTTACACCATATCCCAAGCGCAAACCCTCTTTCAAAACACCCGTCAGGTAGGGAAGTTTTTCCAACTCGGAGTAATCTGAAATGTTTTTGACAGACTTAAGTTCTTGCTTCAGTTTTCGTAGCAAACTTGGATTGTGAAGTAGGTGGAACGCAATAACCGTGAGACACCAGGAAGAGGTATGCGTTCCGGCACCAACAAGCAAAACCGCTTCTTCTGCGAGTCGCCCCGTCTCTTTTTCTTTTTCAGGAAGATCACTCTGGAGGAGAGAGTGAAAAATATTCTTGGAGCTCGCATCTTGTTCGTCAGGGTTTCCCATCCCACGAATCGCGTCAATCTGGTTAATTCGATCCTGTATTGGAGGCTTTAGTTACCGCTAGGTCTAGGCTATCAGAGTTTGAAAATCAACGCACCCTTTTTAAGCGAACAGATGAAGATACTTCTTCACCCATTCTCACCGCAATGTATTCAGGCAGTGCGCGCATCAAGGAAGGGAGCCAGCCCATGTGCCTCATCAGAGCTATCATCTTGCCAGACGTGAATGAGACTTCGTGAAAGGTTGGATCGAAGTTGGGAGCCTCGATATGGCTGAGAACAAATTAGCTCATATTGGCTATGAATATTCTATCAATTTTCATTAGACCTACTCGTCCATACGACTAAAGCAGTACTGCATGACAACATCTGAGTATATTCGATCAGCTTCAGCTTCTCAAAAAAATTAACCAAAGAACCCATACCATTTGTGAAAGCTGAAAAGGCATATTCCAGGGCTACAGTCTCTCCTTCTTGTCCTAGGACTTGGAGCCTTTGGACCAACGCCTCGACACGCTCTTGAACAACTGGCAACAGGTTCCGAACGTTTTTCATAGAGAAGAAATGATTCAAAGCTCCTCGGCGATGGCGATGCAGGGTATGCTCCGCTGTTCCGAATGTCGAGGCCGGAAGCCCTGTTCCCCATGTTTGCCAGCTCCATTTCTCACGGCGGTTATTGTTCGTGCTGGCTGTGTACATAACATCCCAGAATTCTGGGTCTAAGACATGGAGTTCTTCAGGATTGATTCGAACAATTGGGCCGTACTTCTCGTGTAGTTCTTTTATTTTCCAAATATACTTTCCACCAAGGATGATGTCATAGTAGAACTCATACCAGAACGTCGCTGCGGCGAGTTTAGACCCTGGAAAATGAGAAATTGGGCTCAAGAATAATCGGCGATATATGATGTAAAGAGAGTAAATTAGCCAGGAGCAGAAAAGGGAGAGAAAAATTGATAGTTCCATGATTCCAGTGGCGCTCTAGTTCTCTGAGATAATCTCAGGGTGCGACGTCCTGGTATATTTATGAGCATTACTGGAGTGCTGAGGGATCCGTGTTATCATCACATGGTGAGATTGCTACTGTTATCTACCCAAACTCTCGGTTCGAGATTGATAGCACGTGACTGCAAGGCGGTGATTGGGTATTCTTCACGAGGTTGTGTGGTAGGAGAATCTGATTGGTACACTTCACGAGCCAGGGGGCCTGTTTCACTATTTTCTGACTTCATGACCTCGAATCCTGTGTGTACACAGGATGCTGCCTAAGCACATCCTATCTCCGGCACGCGGCATCACGCACTCAAAGTTCTTGCCATCGATAACGCCACCGTAGTGGAGATGCACCGATGGAGAAGCAGCCAGGACAACGGCGCGCGTCCAACGGCAGGTCCCGCGCTGGCTGCTCAACATGCAAGTAAGAACGAAGCTAAAATGTAAAGCCAACGATCGAATTTAACACACCTTTTCTTAGGCGCCGGCGTGTAAAGTGCGACGAGTGGCGCCCGATTTGTCTTCGATGTTGGAAACTAAATCTGCATTGCGGCTTTTTACAAGACAACCCTTCGTCAATATCGAAAAACGCATCATCATCCACCGCGCACAATAAAAAGTCCTCTACGTCGGCCATTATCCTACCAAAACAGTCGAACTATAAACTTGCTACACATCTATCAACAACACAGCCTTCTCTAATTCTTCCTGGTGAAACCGAGGTTGAAAATCGTTATCTGCGCTACTTCCAACAAGAGACAACAGTTGGTTTTCAGAGCGCATGGGACTGGACACTCTGGAATCAACTTGTACTTCAAGGGAGCCATCATGAACCTTTCATACGCCACGCTGTTGTCGCCATCGGTGCCCTTCATAAATCCTTGCATACCTGGTCAGCCTCGGGGAGAGATCCCGGCAAGTCCGTAAATCCTTCACAATCCATGGCAAAATTACATCGCGAATTTGCATATCTAAGTTATGGAAAAGCGTTGAAATTGATGCAGACAGTAATTGATGCAGACCATGGGCCACGACATGTGCTGATCGCATGCCTGCTTATCATTTGCTTCGAAGGCCACACCGGGAACCGATATCAGGCACTCTCCCATGCCAAACATGGACTGAAAATCTTAAACGAATGGACTAAACAGCATAAAGATCGTGGGAAAAGTCGAACTGACGGTGTCCTGTCTTCAACCAACAATAATGTTGAAGATGAGATCGTTGAGGCATTTAAGAACCTCGATATCCAGATATCCACTGTTAGCGACAACCGAAGCGTCCAACTGCATCAGGAGTTAATGGACGAAGATTCATCGATGCTGGCAGCCATTCCATCTGAGTTTGAAAGCCTTGCTGTAGCCAAGAATTATTGGACTCTGACCCTACGGAGAAGTTTTCATTTCGTAGCTAGTACGTGGCGCCGGACTGAACCGGAGAAGTTAGTTCGGGAGTTTGAGACTCAGCTTCCTGGGAGTATCCTAGTTACGGTTGGTGACACCATCCACACCACTTCATTCAAGGTCGATGAGGTAGTCCGAAGTGGGCAACGGCAGGTGTCAGGAGAAATAGACCACTGGATCCAAGCTTTCCAGCCCCATTTTTTGAAGATCCGGCGCACGGCTGGTAGTTGTACCCTTCGAGAATACGTAATTGCCACTATGCTTCAAATACAAGCACTAGTTGCAAAGGTCACCGTCGCAGGAGTAGCTTTCACTCAGGAAATATTGTACGACCAGTTCCATGAAGATTTCAAAGACATAGTACGATATGCAGAAGACGTTGCCAAGATTAGGCGTTCAAGTACTGCAGACCCTGACTACTGGACTGGTCTTTTTCTCTTAGATCTTGGTCTTGTCGCGCCCTTGTTCATCGTGCTGCTGCGATGTAGAGATCCCCTACTTCGTCGTAGAACTATCGCCCTCTTAGAATCCTGGCATGTGGAGTGCTGGTGGGATCCTCTGCTGATAGTGGCAATAGGCCGATTTATCATAGAACTGGAAGAAGCGGGAATGGTGAATCAGACCGTGCCGGAGTCAGTTAGAGCGATCTTAACAGCGAAAAGCCACTGCCCACCCGATCGAATGATGCAAATACAGTGTGTACAGAGAACTGGAGGGCCCGATGGAGGACTGAAGTGGACAGAAGGGGTTGTCAAATGGTGAATATGTCTCCCGAGCTTTCGGACCGAGGCACATGAATTTTTATCGAAAGGTGAAGGGACCTAGTTTTATGTCATCTTTCGAGCCATATGTGCCTCTGGGCATGCGCATGATACAATCTCTAGGTATCATTGGAGTCTGAATATAGGAAGCTGAGTCAAGCGAGTCAACTAAATATTAACATAGTCGATTTTCATTTAGTTATGGATGATACCGAACTATTTAATACTGACCCCATTTTCGAATAGGTATAATACTGTCAACGATGCTCTGGTAGGCCGTGATTGGTGACAAAGAACATTACAAAGAGTGGGGCTTGAATTTGGCTCATAACCCCACTAAAATATCAACAGACTCGATCCACAACCTAACCTACCACCCCACGAAAACATAACCCTGGCGGTCACCAAACCATATAACGCAAATTAATTTACGGCAATTACTTGGCTGTGCACATTCAAAAATCTACGACGAATCATCTAGGTGGAATCACATTCATCCAATATCTAGAACAAACAATGAATTCCAATCGTCGCAATCGTCAACCAAACTCCCATTCCAGCTCGCCTCGCCCCGGTGGTTCAAATCATCCATCCGTCCCACCCCACACTTCCCTCCATCCAGGAACCCCAGTTTCTATCATATTAAAACAAGACCAACAGTCGGGCCACCAAGTCCGCGGCATAATCGCCGACCTGTTAACGCGCGGCTCACACCCACGCGGCGTAAAAGTACGCCTGCGCGATGGGCGCGTAGGGCGTGTACAAAAGCTTATTTCAGAGAGTGAAGGCGAGAGCGGGGAGAGGCTTGTTGGAGGGATAGAAAAGGATATTAGAGATGAAGACGAGTATTTGTACGATGAGAATGAGGGAACGAAACGGAACGGTGGTAATAGTGGGCTATTCTCCGCGCTGGAAGAGGCGGATAAGGAGTTTGAAAAGAGTAAACGAGAGAGAGTGGGCGGTACGAGTAAAACGATCACGTGCCCTGTATGCGGGGAGTTTGAAGGAGATGAGAGGGCCGTTGAATATCATGTGGAGAGCCATTTTGGAGAGTGAGCAGGGTTTGGAACGTATGGAAAAATTGTAGGATGAGTTAATAGGGGCAAAGTAATAGGTGCCTTCGCAAACTTCAGCCGCGAGTGCATTCCAAACAACTCGTAGTTTGGCGATTCAGAGATGAGCAATCTTCCGGCGATCGCGTAGCCTTCAGTAGGAACATTTTGCGAAGATTAATCATTCAATTGTGATGAACTACCGGTATTATTGTGTGGAATTGATATATCGAACATGTTTGGATAAGGTTAAAAATAATAAATCATAGCTGTTAAAAGAACGAAGGATACAAACAACTTGTGTGGTGGAACGCGGTAAGCTTCACAGTGTAATCAAGATGTTAGATCTTATCGATGTCTTGAATCTCGTAGTAGAACTTTGCGCTCATATATCTATTCGACTTTTGTTTGACGACATTTACTCTATTTCATTGTGCTTGTAATCGCAGTGGTGATTGGGAGATGCAAGACTATATCTAATTGTTCAATAATTGAAAAGGTTGATCGCATGCGAAATGAAGGTGGGAGCATATCAAGGCCTCCTTTTGGACGCTATACGGACAGCATTTACAAGAAAAACCGGGCGAAAAGGACTGCATTTGAGCTGACTTCAAAGAAAATATATCTAAATCTTGAGGGGTGATGAAAGAAAAAACTCTACACTAGGGAGATTTACTCATTCCCGGCCACTGTAGCCTGACCATTAGCCGCGACGTTGATGCCGTTTTCACCACCGACAGACTTGCTGCCATCTGTACCTTGGGTGATACCTAGGTTACCACCCAGATTCGCTGCACCACCGGCTTCGTTGAGAGTGATTCCACTCTCGTTAGAGAAGCGCTCAGACTCTTCAGTAGCTTTTACGCCATTTGTTTTCTCTTGTTTGGCCGCTTCGCCCTTTCCTTGTTGCTGCGCTTCCTTCAAAGCTTCCTCCTTTGCAGCTTCACCCTCCGCACGACCTGGCTGGTTCTCAGTTCCCGCACCAGCGGCAGGTGTTGCGGCTTCGGCCGCGGGCTTCTCAGCCTCAGCTGCAGGCTTTTGTGCTTCAGCGGCGGGTTTCTCTGCTTGGGGCTTTTCAGCCTCAGCAGCAGGCTTCTGGCCTTCAGCGGCGGGCTTCTCTGCGTTCGGCTTCTCAGCCTCCG
The DNA here is from genome assembly GCA_028458525.1 of Ophiosphaerella herpotricha. Taxonomy (NCBI): domain Eukaryota; kingdom Fungi; phylum Ascomycota; class Dothideomycetes; order Pleosporales; family Phaeosphaeriaceae; genus Ophiosphaerella; species Ophiosphaerella herpotricha. The sequence goes on from JALNQK010000243.1 coordinate 6,413, forward strand.
CCGCAGGCTTCTGTGCTTCAGCTGCTGGCTTTCCTGCCTCCGCCGCTGGCTTTCCCGCCTCAGCTGCTGGCTTTCCTGCCTCCGCCGCTGGCTTTCCTGCTTCGGCTGCTGGCTTTCCTGCCTCCGCTGCTGGCTTTCCTGCTTCAGCTGCTGGCTTTCCTGCCTCAGCTGCTGGCTTTCCTGCTTCAGCTGCTGGCTTTCCTGCCTCAGCTGCTGGCTTTCCTGCCTCCGCCGCTGGCTTTCCTGCTTCGGCTGCTGGCTTTCCCGCCTCAGCTGCTGGCTTTCCTGCCTCCGCTGCTGGCTTTCCTGCTTCAGCTGCTGGCTTTCCTGCTTCGGCTGCTGGCTTTCCTGCTTCGGCTGCTGGCTTTCCTGCTTCGGCTGCTGGCTTTCCTGCTTCGGCTGCTGGCTTTCCTGCTTCGGCTGCTGGCTTTCCTGCTTCGGCTGCTGGCTTTCCTGCTTCGGCTGCTGGCTTTCCTGCTTCGGCTGCTGGCTTTTGTGCCTCCAGTGTCTTTGCAGCTTCCTGGAGTTTCTGTGCCTCAGCGATGAGCTTTTGTGCTTCTGCTAGAAGTGTTTGAGCATTCACAGCCCCAGCGGCTTCAGTAGCGTTTCCTTTCTGTTCGGCAGCTTTTCCTCCTGCTGCTTCAGTGGCGTTTCCCTTTGCTTCGCCGGCTTTCGCCTCGCCTGCCTTTTGCTGTTGCTCTTTCTGTTTCTCGGCAGCTGCTTGCTGCTCCTTCTGCTTCTCTGCGGCTGCTTGTTGTTGCTGCTCACCAGCCTTGGCCTCGCCAGCCTTTGCCTCACCAGCCTTTGCCTCACCAGCTTGCTGCTGTTCGCCCTTGCCCTGTTGATTTCCACCAAGCTGTAGTCCGGCACCATTAATGCCTCCACCAGCTCCACCAAGAGTCAATCCTCCGATGGTAAGGCCGCCGCCTTGTTGCTTTTGTTGTTCTCCTGCCTTCTGCTCTTGCTGCTGACCTTCTTTCTGCTGCTCCTGCTGTTGACCTTCTTTTTGCTGTTGGCCAACCTCAATCTGCCGCCTCACGGGATGAAGACGATAGGATCGAGCATCAAGAGCTTTCTAATTGAGTGTCAGCCGCGACGAATGTAATTATTGACAAGCAACGAGGCAAAGAATTCTTTCGAGTTTGATTACAATGTAGGGTAAACTTACCGACCATGTAGCCCGAGAAGGAACTGCGATAGCCTCTACATTAGAGAGTGCCAAAAAGGCAAGTGCAACGCTGCTTGAGACTTTCATTTTGAAATAAAAATGAACTGAAAGAAAGTGATTAGGTAATTATAAGGCTGTCCAGCAGCGATTAGAACGTAATGAAAATTTTTGATTTGAGCACAAAGGTTGGATTGTGTCTGTTAGTGAGAAACGTGACAGTGATGATATACCCTATCACAGCCAAGAATACCAAGCAATGAGGCTTGGTTTGAAGGCTTTACTTTTCTCAGTGATGCTTGTCGCCAGCCAGTAACGGGCCTACGATGACGAGCGGAGCATTGTGCAACAACGATTCCAACTGTAGATGTGTCGAACGGTGTTTTGTGCCAAGGGTGGCTGTTCTCAAACATGGTGTTGCTTAATCTGTCGCGAAGTGGTTGCATGGCCCTCCGCGTTTCATTTGTCCCAACTCGTCCCAAAACCAAACGACAAGAATACCAACAAGAACATCAAAAGCGGTCCGCGAGGTGATTGGAGACGGTGCAGAGCATATATCAATTGATCTTTCGCAGGACAAATTTTTTCGTAGAACAAACTGAGCAGCAATGACAATGATCTTGGGATTGGACCACGGAAGCTGCGCAACGGTTTCGTGTGTTTACTAAGGCACAACCGGTACCTCTGGCAAAACAGCCCGTGACAAATGCTCCGTGCGGAAAGTTAAAAACGGCGTCATTGCTTGCACGGAAAAATTCTAGCCGTCAGCACGAACGTTGTTGTAGAGTCGGATCATGACATTGCTGGAAACAACAAACCTAGAAACTCAAAAGTACCTTGTCATAGATAATACCCACTTAGTTCCTTAGGCGAACGGTTTGAAACTGTACCTAGTACAGCTCCGAGGGATGTGAACACGATTTTCCTCCCATGAGCTGTCATCCAAAGATATCCCATGGACGTGCACGTATCCTAGTGCTGGGGAAGAGAGTTGATTTGCGTACCGCAGGGGACTGTGACATTAGGCAACGGATACTTCTCACAGCCGCATATTGCTCCACTGTGTTTTCCGTAGCGTAGGCATTGACTTTGGCATGGTTTTGAGTGTAGCCTGCCAGTGATGTGGATGCATTTGATATTGTACGATGTTCAGATCTAGAACGCGCAGCCAAGGTCGCAAGATCGTACGCCACGTAACCAAGCAAACATTGCTTCTTTGACAGTGGAATGTTCCTACACACTTCGAACAGTAAGTACCTCATACAGGTCAAAAGAATCAAGATATTCGATATTCATCAGCTCATTTCTCACTTGGCATCTCGATTGCCACGCGCCCACTCCCTCAGCACATTCTTCTTGATCTTGCCCGTGCTTGTCTTTGGCAACTCCTTTACAACTTCGACCTCCCTAGGCACCATAAAGCGACTGATGTGACTGTTTTCCTTCGCCCATTGAATAACTTCCTGGCCGAGAGTTTCACTATTTGTACCATCCTTGGTAGTCACGAAAGCTTTGGGCCGTTCACCCCAGTGTGAGTCAGCCACGGCGCACACGCCAACCTCGAGGATAGAAGGGTGTGTGCCGAGCATTGCTTCAAGAGCAACAGAGGATATGTTTTCACCTCCTTTGTTTAAGCGTCAGCAAGCTCGGCATCCGGAAAGCGTCAGTCGAAAGGAATCAGTGGCTTACCTGAAATAATGATATCCTTTGCGCGATCCAATATCTGGATTGCACCATCAGCATGCCAAACCGCCAGATCTCCACTATGCAAAACTCCCCCGGCCCATAGCTTTCTCGTTGCTTCGGCATCCTTGTAGTAGCCCTTTGCACATATGTTTCCTTCGAACACGATCTCTCCAATCTCCTTGCCTTCTCTCTCGACGTCTATTAATACTCCTTCCTCTTGCTCGGTCTTGATCACACGTGCCGGGAGACTCGTAACAAAGCCATGCCCTTGCCGTGCCATTTTCGCGTACTTGTCTTTCTCAGGCATAGTGTCCCATTCAGGCATATGATAACCTTTTGTGATGGGACCATACGTCTCTGTCATTCCATACGTATGGACGGGATGCAAATTTAGATTCGTCATTTGTTCAAAGAGCCATGCACTTGGCGGACTCGCTGCAACCGTCACTCTGACTGGCTGTGGAAGTTTTTCTGCTTCACCCGCTGCACAAAGTAGTGTGTTGACCGTCGGAGCGGCATTGAAGTGCGTAATACCCTCCTCCTTCAGCAGTCTCCATATTTCCGGATAGTCAATCTTCCGGAGACAGTAGTGTGTGCCTCGAACGGCAGTCACAGACCAGGGGAACATCCATCCCATCGCGTGGAACATAGGAAGAGTCCAGAGGTACTTGGCACGACCAACGTGGTAGTTCAAGCCGGATTCAACTACATTACCCATGGCGGCGAGCCAGCAGCCACGATGCGTATACTCTACACCCTTTGGGCGTGCAGTAGTCCCGGACGTGTATGCAAGCGCAATTACACCTTCTTCGTTACTAGCTTGCGCCTCCAAGTCAGCCCAACCTTTGTTACCTTTCTCAATGTCGTACTTCAGCCCCTCCAGCACGGCCTCGTCAAATGGTCCAGACAGCTCGCCTTCGGTTGCATCTGTGTCATTATCGACCAATATTGGGGTGTTAGGCTTATGCTTCTTGTAATCATCCAACAATCCCACGAATTCAAAATCTGCGATAATCATGTCAACATCGGCATGCTGAAAGATGTAGCTGATGTCGTCCTGCTTCAGCCGGTAATTTATCGCTACGTTCACACTTCCTGCGGCTGCGATGCCATATATACTTTCAAGGAACGCTGGTGTATTAGTCGCCAATATACCCACTCTTTTGTATCCATGTTTACGCAGATAGTAGGCGAGCCCTCGTGCGCGATCCGCCGTCTCTTCATATGAGCGTCGCAGAATCTTGTTATTTACAGTCTTATGGTAGATTGCAGTTGCTTTAGGTTCTATTTGGGCCGCGCGCCAGAGGAAAAACGTAGGGCTAAGGGTATGGAAGTTATGTCGGTGGTGGTAATCATGGCTGTCGTCAGGGTGGGCGGGTGGAGGGCCGGGGATGGGGTTGGCGGTGAAGTGCGATGCGAGCTGTTTCAGGCGTTCCCTAGCACCGATCATGTCGAGCTTTTGGACGTGGAGAGAGATGAGGGTGGTGTTTGGGGGGAGCGTAAGCTTGGAGGAGTATAGGGCGGAAGCGTTCCGGGCTTAGAATAAAGCTGTCGCGGGCGCGTTGAACAAAACCTCAGGTCAAATAACTCCAATGAGTTCGGAGTGTAACAGACTTGGCCGGTACTGTTAAACTATTTCAAATACAAGGGTCCTCCAGTTCTCATATACTTGACATTAGATGAAGATATGTCGACGATTGTTTGGAATCTGGGGCACAGACGTCATAGCCGAGGTCCATTGGTCAATCTCACCAGCAAGGTCCCTTCCTCCGAAAAGGTAAAGGTCATGGCGGAGCTCGAAGGCACGCTACGATGACTAAAGGCAATCATGCACTATGGTTGAGAAACCAGATATATTAATGAAGCAGAACGCCATCACAATGCTTTCGTGCAGCGTTGGGATTTTCATTTCATATTTCTTCTAGCCGGAAGAGTACCTGAAGACACAGCAGACCGACCACGAAGAGACCCATGAACACATGAGCACTCTGATATTGAGATGTGCTCTTTTAGCCCGGACACCCTTTGGAATGGTTGAAGTATAGTATAGGTAGAAAAGATCCCATGAGCCCAATGCATTTCACGCCGAACCACGCTACCGACACCGACACTGTTCATTAACTGCCGACGTCTAGTAGCCGAGCGTCGTGAGCTGCTCCTGGGTCTTGCTATCCACGTTGGCCGACTTCTTGGCCTCGGCCAACTGCCGCCTAGCGGCCTTCTTGCGCTCGTAGTATGCAGCACCCTTAACTTTCCTGCGTTCCTCGAGACTGTCATGCATGTTAGCGTGAGCTGCACCCTCGTACGAGTTTGATCTACATACCGAGCAACGACGTCCTGGTACTTCCAGCCAAACTCGTGTCCGAGACGACCGACGGTGCAGTACTTGCGCCCGGGCTTCAGCCTCAGTACCCTCAAGGCCTGGGGAACAACAACGCGCTTCTTCTTGTCATATGGAGGGGGAACACCCTCGAAGGTCTTTAGGCGCTCCATAGCAGCAGCACCGCGTGCAGTCTTGTGGGGGATCATGCCGCGGACGGTTCGCCAGAACATCTTGGACGGGGCACGGAAATGGAACGGTCCTGGTGCAGGTTAGCAATGCTTGAGTGCGCCACCATGTAGAAATTGTAACGGTTTTGTGGGGGACATGGAAGCGATGAGCAGACGTACCTCCGCGAGTGGGGTTGAAACGGGTTTGCTTGCGCATGAAAGCCGAGTACTTCACTGTGAACGCCCTTGTTAGTCCATCATCTTGACCATTTGACACACCGCTAGAGGATCTTCTTCCGGACAGGGCACGTCGAGCCACATTGCGAAGGTTATGCCTGTGCCGTTGCGGCCCCCAATATGCCTCGACGTGCCTGCCCTTTGCCTCGCTGTCTCGCTCGCAGACGGATGGGTAGACGTACACTTTGCGCGGAAGAACTCCCCAGAAATGTTCAAGGCTTCGCAGCGCACAACGACAATCTTCTGTCCGTTGAGCAACTGCTTGGCGACGGTGCTGGCAAGGCGACCGAGGAGGTGCCCCTTGCCGTCGATGACCTGCATCCCAAGTCAGCCAGAGGTTCCAATGCGATATTGCTCATGTGTCAAAAGCCGACTTTGGCAGTCGTGGTCGCGGTTGCCAGCGTCGGGGAGACAGATGTCGTGCAATCGGGATTACGTACGATGACCGGCTCGAAGGTGGACATGTTGTCGAATCCGGGTGTTATGCTGGAGGTTAGTTGTCGTGGTCGTGGTGTGTGTATCGCGAAAAGAGCCAAAATCGAGGTGTGTCGGCTATTTCCCGCCTAGTCCATTCCTGCACTAGCGCACCTCCCCCAACACGGTTCCCACGATGTGCAGACCAAACCATCACAATCGCCCTGAAGAGGCTCAGGCCTGATCACAGCCAACGAGAGATGCCAATTTTCATGCTGGATTGCGTCCTAGAATTGGGTGTGGTGATAACATGACCGGCGCCATAGACCCCTAAATCGCTACAGCACCACTCGATGGAAACCACCTTCGGTAGAACCTTGTTGAGCATTCGCAACTCTGTGGGAGTCTCTTTTAGCTTCATAAACTGACTCTACTCTTCTTTCCCGCTATACACACTTCTCATACGTTGACTGGTGCATTGTCTGCTCCTAGGCTCGATCACAAAGAGTTGAGGCAGATTGAATCCCCCGTTCGTCAAATATTGTAACTCAAGATGGAATTGCGGACGCACTACGGCCAGTGCCAAAAGCAGCAGCTCATACAGCCTTGAGACAGAACCCCCCCACACCTGGCCGTGCAGTCTGTTACATAAGGACTACTTTAGGCGAGACCATGCGCCACACGTAATTACGATTCGCATCACCGCTAGAGACTCCCTCCCCGAGATTGTTCAGGGACTGTTCTGGCCGGCACTTAATGTGCCTCCGGAATGCAAGTCGGCGATGATTGCTATGGGCCTGTGGCACATGACAAACTTGCCTACAACGCCCAAGTGGTCAAGGAGCGGAGAACTGGCGCCACTTTTCAGTAGGCCTTGGCAGTGTGGCTAATAAGCGGCTAAACATTTGGCCAGCATGGCAGCAACCTGGTGATGCAGCTGACTCGCACAAGAAGAATGGGACAAAGAGCCTGACCTCTTGCTTGATTTGACGACACCGGCGGCGTATGAGATGCAAACCGAAAGCGAAAAGTCGTCTGCATGCATCTCCTCTGTAGCTCGCTAGCCCTTGTGGCTCAGTTACATTTAAGCTAAGCATCATGCAGCCCACGTATGTGGAGTGTGCGACAAGCTCCATCAGCCAAAGTAACAAATGCAACGGATCACGGATGCTGTAGCTTGTTGGCCGCACCAACCAAATGGAGCCAGAAGCCAGGAAGGCTCTGAACAAGTGGCCTGCATACCTCCTTGCAGCCAATACTTTGATTGACTAATTGTGGCACGTGAATTTACGAAGAAACTTTTACGGCCAAGCGGGCCCGCCACATATCTCATTGGTAGCAATGAAAACGAGCGTCGCCGTCAAGACCCAGCCCATTATAGCCTGGGCATTCTGTAGTCATTGCACATTACCTACAGGCTTGGCTTCTTGAAGCACCAAGGCATGGCAGCGCTCACTCAGTTCCGCCGACCTCGGGGAGGCCAGCCAACCGCAAGAGGACAAGACCCACCAGCCCCAAGAATCAAGCCACGCCGTCACACTCGCAGCGATTTTATCCGGCGCTACAGCAAGAGTTTCGCATGCGAGAGGCTGGCGCAGATGAGTTCGGGGCTCGCAGGCCACACACCCCGATTGAACCAACCTGCATTTGAGGAAATCTCCAGCCCCTTGACCTATGACGGTATTGTTGCTGACCTCGCGAACCTGGAGGCTGATCACTGCCCTAAAAAGGGGCTTTAGAGCGCACGAGGAAGCAAGAGACCTAAAGAAGCTGCAACGGGATTGGGGATCAGGCCAGTAAACGCACGCCTTGAGTGGAGCGACAGCGTGCCCAATGCTCCGCTTCGCACCAGCAAGACCCAAGAACCCAAGGCTCTTCTCACTGGTCTTGGAGTGGCGTGGGTGGCGCCAAACCGGGTCCCTTCTCACGTCTCATCCTATAGGCGTTTATGACGCCAACAATTACAATGACGCCACACACTGTACGTAGGGCGAATGGCTGTGCTCCGTTACTTGGCGGCTGTGGAGGTGCAGCTCTCATTGTCTTGTGCTAGACGGATTTGGTGATGTTAATAAAAACCGCGATGCAATGGGGAAGGACCGAATCTGAGGCATTTCTTTAGCCTTTGGCGACAGCCCGCCGGGTGTGTGCTCGCAGTGGCTCATCACGAGCCTGCGGTTGATATACGTCTCGCCAACGTCTTTTACGCCCGTGGCTGAGAGCAGAGCAAACGGGCTTCTCGGCGGAAATAACGCTACCCGCTTCCGAGCTCAGGTTCAAGGGCGGGACGATGCCATGGAACAGCGCTAAGACCTCCATCAGAATCCTATTCCTTGACCCACCGCTCCGCCGCTGACTGACCCTGTCCGACTATCCTACCCATTTACTCTTAGGCGCAGCACCCCCCAGCCACAGTCATGCTCCCCAACTGTCGCCATGGCCTCTCCCGCCCTCACCATAGTTGACGGCCTTCCAACAGGCTCCGACCAGTCTGGTCAGTATGAACCATCACAACACGAGGATAGCCCCGAATCTGGTGACGACAACTCTCAAACCAATGATCCTGTCGACGGCCAAGCCCCGAAGCCACAGCCACTCCAGAAGAGGCGGCGTGTAACACGCGCCTGCGATGAATGTAGGAGAAAAAAAATAAAATGTGACGGAAAACAGCCTTGCACACATTGTACCGTCTACAGCTATGGTACGATTCCTACCACTCTGCGTAAAGGCCTTATTGTGTGCTGTACTGATTTCTGTTAGAATGGTGAATAGTCCTAACTGGCGATCCGCGCGCATGTCCACTGACTGTGATTAGCACGTACGACCAACCATCAAACCGTAGACGGAATGCTACACCTCAGTATATCGAATCTTTGGAGAGCCAACTGAAGCGTGCGAAAGCCTTACTGCATGTCGTTTTCCCGACAGTAGATCTGAATGACCCCAGCATTGACGCTCACCTCCAGAGTGGTCTACTCCCGCAACTCCCTATTGCTGCTTCACGGCAACAACCCATGCCGACTAACCCACGCCTGATGCATAACCAAGGGGAATTACCTGCTGATGACCTGGATGACTCTCACTTGGAAGCAATGGTCAAAGCTACCGGTCACTTGGATCTTGACGAGGAAGGCAATTGGGACTATCATGGCCACTCATCGGGCGTAAGCTTCATGAGTGGCCTCCGGCAATTTGGCGAAATGTTTCAACTACCAGTAGACTCTTCACCGTCTTTGAAGCATCGCTCTATGTCTCAAGGCCCTCCATCTCCAAACTCAACGCAGTCATTCGCCGACTCTTCCAGTGTATCACCAACCGCAGCGGACTTACCGAGCAAGAATGAAGCGCAGAACCTGTGCGACGTTGCCATTGTCGAAGCTAGTGCAATGCTCCGTGTGGTACACTTGCCAACCTTCTATAAGCAATTTGATCGCATGTACGAGTTACCCCATGAGGAGTATGGAAATGCTGAGAATAGCTTCCTTCCATTACTGTTCTCTGTGCTTGCCCTGGGCAAACTCTTTTCGAGAAACGAAGATAACCTCGATAAAGCAAGCTATGAGACTTTGATAGATGAAGGGTAAGCCAACATAATTTAGAGCATATCCCTAAATGCTAATTCCACACAGATATAAATATTTTAGGGCTGCACGCCAGTTGATCGATGTGACCGATTGCCGAGACTTGACTTCACTGCAGACTATCATCTTTATGATCCAGTTTCTGCAATCGTCTGCTAAATTAAGTACCTGCTACGCTTACATCGGAGTTGCCCTACGATCGGCCCTGCGAATGGGACTTCATCGCTCCTTTGACACAAATTTCAACACAATCGAAACCGAGACTCGAAAGCGCATATTTTGGGTAATACGGAGAATGGATTCATATGTGGGCGCGATGCTCGGACTACCGCGTTTCTTGGAGGATGAGGATATAGATCAAGATTGGCCAGCTGAGGTGGACGATGACTATATCACAGAGACCGGAATTCTGCCCATGCCAGAAGGAAGCATATCTCTCATGGTCGCTTTCAACGCCCATACGCGGATCGTGCAAGTTCTGAGCAAGATCTGCAAGTACGTTTACCCCATCAAAGGAACACAGTCTGGTGGGAAGAATGCGGTCAAATATACTGTGGGATATTCCAAGATACGAGAACTTGAACAAGATCTAGCACAGTGGCTCGATGAATTGCCCAGCGCACTCAAACCTGGTGGAGAGGTATCACCCTTGACGATAAGGTAATTGAAGGTCGCGAATTGCGAGAAGCCATCACTAACTAGCTTGTAGAGTACAACAGATGCTCCGCATGGCCTTCGGACACGCCCAACTACTACTTTATCGACCATTTTTACACTACGTTTCGCAAGGAAATAATGAAAGGCCAATCGATCAAAGGGCATATGCATGCGCCTCAGCGTGCGTCAGTGTTTCCCGAAATATCATACATATTTCTGTTGAAATGCGAAAGAAGGGCATGTTGGCTGGAGCATATTGGTTCTCCATGTACACCACCTTCTTTGCTATCGTTTCAATTCTATATTTCGTATTAGAAAATCCCACGAACCCCACAAGCTTCGAGCTCCTCCGAGATGCTGTGGAAGGCAAGGAAGTATTGTCGTACTTCTCTAGGCGAAGCATGGCAGCTGATAGGTGCAGCACTGCGCTCAAAGTGAGTACCGATTTTGTCAGAATCGACCAGAAGGAACATTAATAACAATATACAGAGCATGTTTGAGAGATTACCAGAATCCATCAAGCATGGAGGCGAGATCATTGAATCAAAGAAGCGCCGGCAAGATAGTTCGCCGCAACTTGTATCACGACTCAAACAAGACGATTTCATGTCATCACCACGCCGCGCGAGCACCTTCCCCGACTCCATTCCAGACATCAAGCGCGCCGCACTCTCCAACTCACTGCCAATCTCCCAATCTCATTTCGCAAGCCTGGGTATAGATCCCTCGTTTAACTTACCATCACCATCTAACCCTGACTTCTTTGATGCGGTTCCTGGTCTCACTCCCGCTTCATCAACTGCGAGTCTTCCTGGCTTCGGGCTTGGGCCGACACAAACTCCACAGCAGAGATCATCGTTCCCTGTCACACCGCTCAGCAGTTTTGCGGATGCTTCTAGTCTAAATGTCCCGGAGATCTCGACCATTATGTTCCCATCCACCGATCCATTAGCATATCCCAATCAACCCATGACTGCCTTCGAAAGCAGACATGCCCAGATGTTCGAACGGAATACTGCATCCCCCGCTGTTGGCGGAATGCCCCAGCATATGTCTGGCATCGACATGAAATCCCATCCCGCGCCATTTCCGCCTCCAAACTTCGTCAATGGACAACCGAGGCGCGCTGACAGCGACGTGCAGCTGTTTGGCCAGATGCCGATGTATCTTATGCAGGGCGCACAAACACAACGGGGCTTCCAGTCTCACAACGGGAACCCCAGCGTACACCTGGCCAGCAACAACCTCCAATACGAAGATCTCCTCAACCAAGATGAATGGGCGAATACCTTTCTGGATTCCAACCTAGGGCTGAACAACGGCCACGCACCATTCACCGGGCGGTCTCAATTCGAGCCACAAGGACAGGGCCTAAGCGGCTGGAGATGAGACACCATTTCCCTTTGCCGGACGCACACCGACCACGACAGTAACGTTGCACGCGGGATTTACAACTGTGGCTGCAATTGGTGGCGAAGATCGTGAGACGAACTTTATTGTCCAATTAGGATCGAGTCTCCGCGCGATGACGTGGCTTGTGCCGCATCTAGACCCGCTAAAGCCACACTTACGCGGCGCTCACTTTCATTTCGATATCCCCTAGCCACCCTTGGAGCTTACGCTAGAGTATTGATTACGGCCGTGGATACATGCGACCGCGGAAATGTTTCTCGATGATTATACGAATGTTTATACTTTATGATAACTACAGCGCCTGGGTTCGCGTGATTTTATGCGCATCAGAATGGCTGGATACGAGGGCGACCGACACCTTCGGACGTTTTTGGCACATTTTGCGTCGGGCGCGAAATCAAAAGCTGTTAGTGGCCACCACCAGCCCGATGGAGTTTTGGAAGCCATGAACGGTTGTCATGCAGTTTTCGCTTTTGCCAAAGTCTTGGACGATTTTGGGTTGTTTGTTTTGGCGTTTTGACTAGATCGTATTATGGCCGGCTTGAGGTTATATACCCAACGTAGGTGCTCTGGATGGGCAGCTCCATGAGGAATGGGCTAGGGAAGGGATCTTGGGATTGTTATTGAATTTGTGCAAAAGGATGGGCAGCTATAGATCCACAATATGCCGGTACATGAATATCTACTTGGTCAACTGGGTCTCTATCCTATGGAAGAAGGGAAAGGATTTAGTCCCAGAAGCGCCATCCCACTCATGGCCAATCTTTTTGTTTTTGTCGCCTATTATCAAAGACAGACTAGTGCGTAGATATGTAAGTCGTCTTCTGGCCACGGTGGCTGGTGCTCCCAAATCGGCTACCTCGACAGCACCAGCCACACGTGGCTTGGACGCTTTTTGCGCAACGTCATTGTTGATTGTTTCGCGAAGCCACCCACCTTGGAAGTCGGCCTGTTCTCTTGCTCGCGCCTACAAGACACACACGGTGGTTTTATGGGGAGCCCGCGCTTGCTCCTCGTCGTCCTGGTCCTCTTTAGCCAGTAACGCATTGCCATCCCTACACACTAGCGCATCGTTCGCCCCGCAGAGCCACGAACATATCGCCTTGATACCGTCGTCTGAGCTACAACGCCCCATACCAAGCCCATAATGTCGGCGCGACGTAAACCAGAGCCTCCCGGCACTGCCTCCGTGCCTCCAACTAGCGGCATACTCGGAGGCACCATCCGCCCCCCACTTTCCTCGACACGGCGGTCGCCCTTCCTCCCCACTCGTCTCGAAGCGCTGCTCATCTCCACCTACCCTCTCACGCTCCTCCTCGGCAGCATATTCAGCACACTGTCGCCGTCAACCCGTAGCGCGCCCTACTCCGCCGCCTCGCAATCCCACCTCCCCGAGTCCGCGCCCAGCTACTTTGCGCAGAAAAAGAACATCTTCAACGTCTACTTTGTCAAAATAGGCTGGTTCTGGACGACGCTTGCCTTCGCCACATTTCTTGTTTTTCACCCGGGCTTTGGGTCGGGGCTGACGAGGCGCAAGGTTCGGGCGGTGACGCGCTATGTGGCGGTCACAACGTGGTGGGTGTTTGTCACGCAGTGGTTCTTTGGGCCACCGTTGATTGACACCATGTTCCGCTTCACCGGCGGGCAGTGCGAGAGGCTGAGAGACGCCGGGGCGAGGGAGGACATGAGCGACGCGAGGGAGTTCGTCACGGCAGCTACATGCAAGGCCGTGGGCGGAGCGTGGAAGGGCGGTCACGACATCTCGGGACACGTGTTTTTGCTCATCATGGGCTCGGCGTTGCTCTGGATTGAGTGTCTTCCTGCACTCACTCGCGTCGAGGGTCTGCGTGACGGGCGGCTTATCACCCTACGTGATGGGAAAATCGCAAGTGTGGCGGTAGAGAAAGAACGAGTCCAGGTTGAGGGTGAGGCAACGGCCAGAGGCGTCAAATTTGCGCTTGGAGTCACAGGACTGATGTGGTGGATGCTGCTCATGACAGCTGCCTACTTCCACACCTGGTTCGAGAAATTTACTGGTTTGGCTGTTGCGTTCACGGGGCTGTGGACGGTGTATTTCATGCCAAGGGGAGTGCCACAGGCCAGAGCTTTGCTGGGTATGCCTGGTGTTTGATCACGGAGCATTCCCGGAACGACTTTTGACCGTTTGGTGAGTGCAAAAGCGCTTATGTTGACATGATGTTAGAAGCATATATGACGCAGTAATATTTGATAGAATGTAACACCATACTCTCCTCCATTATCTCCCTCATTACATGTCTACGGCGGCTTGTTTCATTCACCTCTTGCACTCAAATCTGCAGCAGTATTTCACCACTGATCATTTCCATCCAGATATTAAGCTACTATGCTATATACATCCTCCACCACAACTACAAAAACTACTAATAGAAATTAGCAATTCCCAGATGCAACAAAAGTATCTTCCACCGCCCACCAAACCCCCGATTTTATTACCAAGATCCAACCCCTCAAACACAATCATTGCTTCTTCAACCAAATAAGCTTACTCTGATAGTCCGCCCTCCTCCAATTAATATTCAATCCGCCATTCATATACGTCGCCCCACTATACGTCGCATTATCCAGCGAATTGCTATACCTGGCCGCGGGCTCCAGTCCCGCCAGCTTCAGCGGCGGCGCCACGGGCTTCACCGCAGCAAACTGCTGAAACGCAAACAGCGCAAGCTCGCGCCTATCCGCGCCCACAAACAGGACTGCCGGCCAATTGCCGGCCTGCGCCAGCCGGTAAAACGCGCCGGAAACCACCAGCGGATTGACGCGCCTGGCCGCGGCCATGAGCGCCGGAATGGCCGCTGCGTCCCTGGGCTCGAGGTCCGCGGGATTCAGCTCGAGGCCGAAGGAGCCGCACATCATGGCGACGTGGCTGCGGTACTCGATGCTGATGTTGCGCGCCGTCAGCGCGTTGGGCACGGCCGAGACGTGGCAGCCCATGGCGGACGGCGGGTACACGAGGGACGTGCCCATTTGGATGGTGAGGCGGTCTGCGGCGTCGGTGTTGTCGGACGTCCAGTGCTGCGGCCAGTAGTACAGGAGGCCTGGGTCGAAGCGGCCGCCGCCCGAGGCGCAGCCTTCCCAGAGGATGTTGGGGTAGCGGGTGGTGAGGTTGTTGAGCACGGCGTAGAGGCCGAGGATGTATTTGTAGTCGGCGGAGGGGTGGGGCAGTTCGTGCATGGCGCGGTTGTTGTCCCATTTTACGTATTGGATGTTGGCCGAGTCGAGGACGCGGGATATCGAGGTGATGATGAAGTCTTGCACTTCGGGGAGGCCGACGTTTAGCACGAGTTGGGTGCGTGTTTCGGTTCTCTTGTGTTTGCCCGCGTGGAGAACCCAGTCCGGGTGCTCGGTGTATAGTTTTGAGCGCGGATTGACCATCTCTGGCTCGACCCAGATGCCGAATTGCATTGGGGTTGAGGTGTTGAGGACGGTGAAGTTGTTCACTTTGTCCACGTAATGTTTGAGGCCATTGGGGAATAATGCTGGGTTTGGCGACCAATCGCCAAGGCCGAGGGAGTCGTTGTTACGCGGATACTCGACTCCAAACCAGCCGTCATCGTTGACGAATAGTTGAACTCCTAGCTCTTCCGCCTCGCCCGCTAGGTTGACGAGTGATGTCTCGTTGATGTTGAAACCCAGGCCTTCCCAAGAATTGAGCAATATTGGACGCGTCTCTTTGGTGAACTTGGAACGCGAGAGATGATTGCGGTATAGGTCGTGGAAGGAGCGTGATAGGCCGCCAACCCCGTTCGAGGAATAGATAGCAACTGCTTCTGGGGATTGGAATGTTTCTCCTGGTTTTACCTTTATGCTAGTATGTATTGGGTTTAGGCCAAGCAATACACGAGTATAACCATTCGAATATTTCTCGGCCGTTGCCTCAAAACTTCCTGTCCATACTAGGCTGAAACCCCATGCGTCTCCCCGGCTCTCGGTAGTAGATGGATCTACCAGCGCGAAGAATGGGTTGTGTACGTGGGAGGTATAACCCGCCCTGCTGCCAAATCTACAAAGATTAGTATAACTAGTGCTAATTGTTTTGCACGACTCACGAGGTTGTGCCGTAATCAATCTTTCTCCTCACGGTCTGGAACTCATGTGACCAATCCCCATGCGGCTCTATCATCTCAAATTCTCCATTCGGAAAGTCAGTGCTGAAACTTGCTGCTCTTTCGATGACGATATCGCCTGAACTATTGGCTGAGCCATGATTTGTGATCCGAAAGCTCCTTGCAATCGCATTGTATTGTGGGAACACAGAGTACGATAATGCAGCTGTGATATCCGAAACATTGTCATAGAGCTGAACAATTAAGGTCGTGACATTGCCAGCGCCTCCAAATGTTGCTGGCAATCCTGGTAATAATGGCTTTCCCGATGTAATATTATGAGACTTGTAGCGGAGAGCAGAAACCGTATCACCATCTGCATGCTCAATGTGTATTGCAGGCGATCGAAAGTCGCTACGTCCTATATCAGGGAACTCCCGGCGAAGGTTGGCAAGTTCGGCGTTCCATCCTGCGAAGAAAGGGTTTGCCGGTGGCGTGAAGTCATCTGCTGGTCCTCCAAAATGGTCTGATACTAGCTCTCCTGACTTTTTATCGACATGTAACAGATACGACATGCCCTCCGCATTCAATGAGAAATTAGTACCTGTTGCGGTAATGGCTACAATAGTTAGCTACTAGCCCAGTTGGAATGCTGGATGTCTAGGTATCATTGAACGCACCATTCCGCCCAGCGACCCCAATGGCTAACAACGCCAGCACGCAAGCTCTCTTCATAAACGCCATATCTCAGGAATTTTTGCCTACCAACAGCTTGCAACTGGGTCCAGGTACATTCATTATATGTTCCCAGTACCAAACGATACTTCGCCTGCATGCCAAACCCTCGATATTGCAATCCGACTGGCTTTGGGATGAGGGGAAAGTGGAGAAATACTGGGATCAACAAATGGACATCATCACTGCGTGACGCCGCGGAATATCTAATGATTGGTTGAGGAGCGGAACCATTGCTAGATGTGGTTGCGCAAGGGACCCAACGCGGTGTTTAACCGGGCGGAAGCTGCGGAGTGGGAGATCGGCCCCGTAAGATGCCTGCTGTAACCTTTGGAAACAACATTGCACAAAGTACATGTTCAACATTGCCTGCATAATTGTCCTACCGCATGCTGTTTTCAACTTGCAGGTTGCATAAATGACGCACACGAAGGTATTGGATACATGAGCCAAGTCTTTTCCTGGTAGTTGGGCGCCGGAATATGACAAGTCGGCAATCTTATAGAGATCTGCTTTCGATTTCGCGCAAGATTTGATTTCACCAGAGAGATAGAACGACCTCTTTAGATATAACGTGGGTGCCTCGGGAGTCTAAATCCACGGCGCTCATTGTCAATTCGTGAATACGCCGTAAATTGTAATGGCTATGCGGTGAGACCAAAGCCCGGGTAATTGGCAACAATTCTTATGATCCCTCAAGATAGGGACATGACTGAAGGAATCATTGACTCTAGGGTCTATAGTAGATAATGGTATTATTGTTCCGCCACTCATCATACTTATCTCAATCTCTTTGTTAGTTCTGTCTCTGCTAAGGTAGACTTCACGCAAGATATACTTCAAGAGATGAAACAACTAGATCAATTAAAAGAGATCGAATAGTAGATAGAGATAAGCTA
Organism: Ophiosphaerella herpotricha; assembly: GCA_028458525.1. Taxonomy (NCBI): domain Eukaryota; kingdom Fungi; phylum Ascomycota; class Dothideomycetes; order Pleosporales; family Phaeosphaeriaceae; genus Ophiosphaerella; species Ophiosphaerella herpotricha. The sequence continues at coordinate 23,775 of JALNQK010000243.1, forward strand.
AGGAGAAGGGAATATGAGCTATAAGTACTAGGCGGCTACCTAGAGGTTGTATAAGGCTAGCCCCTAATAGGCTATTTAGGTGAATTACTTCTTACATAGATTCTCTAGCTAGTTAAGGAGGGAGGAAAGGGAGTACTATGGTAGTAAGTTTAGTATAACTCCCTTACGCTATGAGCTAAAATAAGTAGCGAAGCTTCGTTAGTTCTTATTCTCACAGCGAATTCTCGACACGGCATATCGAAAGGTGGAAGCTACCTGAAACTCGTGCGCGAAAGTTCGAGCTGACTTGATGCGGTTCCAAGGAAGCGCCTATCGCATCAATAGAGGAGACCGAGATGTAGTAGTGATTCCCATAAAATTCATACCTAAGCCCAATTTCCTACCAAAAGATGCACTTACCTCGAGGGCAGCCCATGAGTGCAATCTAGGCGGTAGTTTCAGCAAGGTCGAGATTGTTATCAATTCCAACATTTACGGTTACGCCATCCAACATCGAATTACCCCCAAACTTCCTCAGATTGTTAATCCAATCAAGAAGCGAGTTGCACAAGGAGTTGAAGCCACATTCCGTCTTCAACAGAAGCGTGGACTACAAAGAAGGTCATGGACTATTGCATCCATGTTGTTAGTCGGGTGATTGCATTGGTGCGCCATTATGTGACGATCCGAAATATATCGCAATGGCCTTGATGCATGCACGACACGGTACGGCAGTATATCGTTTGTTCCAAATATTTACTAAGGAGGACTAATATTTACCATCGCTATCCGTCTTCGATTTGTACTAACCTGGCTTCGAGATGTGGTTGTATGGGCTATACCCGCGAAGTGGCAGCTTGAGAGGGACATGAAACAGATTTCTAGCTACGCTATTCTAGACCTCGAACGGAGATGTAGGTTGGAAAATCCGCCGAAATCCATGGCTACGCTTGACAAAATGCTGGACATTGCACGGACAAAACAAGAGCCGGACCCAGGTTTTGTTGCAAAACTGCAATTGGCTCTTAATGCCGGAGGTGTTCATCCCACAGCGATCCTTGTAGTAAATTTCCTCTTCGACTTGACCAAGCACCCAGAATTTCAAGACATTCTTCGTGACGAAATTCGTATGAAACATGTTAAAGTGAAAGGGAACTGGGACCAGAAGGCATTTGATTCCCTCCACCGGCTAGATTCAGCGCTGAAAGAAACATTACGATTCAATCCCGCCACTTTGGCGGCGTATACTAGAGTCATGGCGCAGGACTACGAACATTCAAATGGATTGCATTTGCGAAAGGGTCAGTTGGTGTGCCTACCAAGTTGCTCTTTGCAGTAAGGCCCAACTGCTTTCCCTGAGCCCAACCGATATGATGCTCTTCGGTTTTATAACCAAGCTCAGGATAGGAAGCATGTGCGACCTTTCAAGAGTATTAATGAGCACGCTCATCGATGGGTTGCAGGGAGGTCGGCATGTTCTGGTGGGTGGTTCTCGTGAAGGTATTTGATGAGTTGAATTCAAACTCGAACCGAAAATCGGTAGGCTGGACAGCACGACGGCGCATGAGTTTATTTGGGTTTCGCTCAATGCCAAATTGAGGGTGAGGCGTCGGAATGATAGCTGCGGAATTGCTTGCGAGTTAGAGTGAATCGAGTTATTGAAGCAGGCATGCGGTCTCCGCCTAATATGCGTGCAATGCCGACGTTCTATTCGCTACAGGGTATTCCAGTATCGGATGGCGCGGTTTCGTGCCGTCAGCAAAAAATCAGCTCCTACCGATAGCTTGGGCTGGTACAAATAGAAGAGCATTGGGTAAGGTATAAGGTACCTCTTGACGAAATCCAAACTTAACTTGACAATATAACGCTCGGTCTAGCTTGACAAAGGTCTTAAGCTGAAGGAGTGTGTTAGATGAGATGCACAATCTGGCACTCATCCAAAAAAAAAGTGCAATCTTCCTGGCCCCCTCGCACGCGATGGACGCTGGCACCATGCTAGCAGCTGGGCGAGCCAAACCATGGATACTTGGTGCATCTAGATTTAGCTGTGGCGCATCCCTTGGACAGGAGAGCAGCATTCGGGTAACGCGCCAGCTCAACAAAGGGCAACCCTTACACAAGCTCGCCGTGACAAAGGCTCAGCCCCAGAGAGGCCGTGGAGCTGAGGATCTCAAAGGATCTCGAAGGTATTTGAGGAGCACGAGGGCAGCAGAACAGAATCACTGAACTCACTCAACTCAATTTTAATCAATCAATTGACGTGTTTTATAAGCGAGTGGGCATTACAAGCGAGTGGACACCCCAAAAACACACCAAAACACTAGTAAAATATCTCAACAATGGCTTAATGATATAATATAGAAATTTAAGGATAATTTCTTATACCTATCTGAAAACTAAATATAAAATCTGAGAAGGAAATATTAAGTAATTCTTAAATTAGAGATAAATACTTAATAAATAGATTATATTTAGAGCTTAGAGCGAGTCTCTAAATAACAAGAGTACCTGTTAGCTTAATATTTATAGGGATAACTAATATTAGGTATAAGAGTATATATATGAAGTTTTAGGTAATATTGTCAGGCCATTGTTGAGATATTTTTCTAGTGTTTTGGGGTGTTTTTGGGGTGTCACATCAATTATCACAGTTTTGTGCCACTCATAGCAAGTCGTGCACGGCCTCCAAAACCCAGTCAAATCTGACACGTGCACTAGGTGGTGAGCCTCCCTATGGCCCATGCGCTACACGAGCCATGCTCAAGAATTTGTGCACCCCCCTTGTAGCATGGACTGTAACGACACCACCTCTTCACTCTACTCCTAAACCATGGATGATCTTGAGCTCAAATACCACGCAGCTCCTGGAAGTTTCGACACCATTCTTGGTGGTAAAAACCACCAAATCCTTAGAGCCAGTGGCGCCTACGTTCCCGAATTTCCACCTCTTGATCCGGCATCAGGTTTTACACGATTCCTTCCTCCAAATGCAACCGACACCCCCGAAACTCTATTTATGCCCGGCTTGACAAAGGCCACGATTCCAGCCCCGCGTTTCACTCGTCAGTCGAACCCATCTGAGTTTCTCATCTACACAGATGGGGCCTGTAGTGGGAACGGAGATAAAGATGCTAGAGGAGGTTGTGCCTTTGTCTATCGTCCCGAAACATCTCCCTCAACAATTCCGTCAAAAACTTCTTCTGGGCATTCCACTCGTTCTATGAACCTTCACAAACTTGGCGCTTCTAAATTTCGACTTGAGTCCCGCGGCCCTACGGGAGAAGCCGTATCTCAGACCAGTAACCGTGCCGAGCTCCGTGCCGTTATCGCTGCTCTCGGATTTCGGCTGTGGAACAACGAGGGATGCCAACGCCTTGTGATCGCAACAGACTCGTCTTACGTAGTTGATGGATCTATAGAATGGATTAAGAAATGGCAGCGGAATGGATGGCAGACATCAACACACAAGCCGGTAAAGAACCAGGACCTCTGGAAAGAGCTCATTAAAGAACTCAAGAGATGGAGTGAAGCAGGGGTAGCAGTACTGTTTTGGCTTATTCCGAGAAAGCTAAACACAGTAGCAGATCGGTTAGCAAAGGAAGCTACGGCTCTTGCTGACAAAGAGGATTGGGTAGAAATCAAGGGTGTACTGTGCTAATCCGGTATGAGAGTTGGCGTCAGTTTTAATTGTTATGGCAGATTCAAACGATATTTTAAACTAGTTTGGTCCTAGCCCTTCTATAATATATAATGATAATTATGTATCTTGATAGTTGATGGGCCTAGCTTGTGGCTCAACCTTTTAGGCGCTCGGGCTGGAAATTATCTTTAGCGCTATGCCGCTTTTGGTTTTCTATACTGTTGCTAAGCAAGTCCGCTGATTTGGCACCTTCAAGGTCATGGGCATGTAGACCGCACAGAAGCGTTAGTACCTCTTAGATTCCATCAGTACGCTCGGAATACAGTCTCACCATGCCTATCTATAAATGACATGGTTTTCAAGGGAATGCAAAGACTTTCTCACGAGCATAAGGTTATCTAGCACAACCCTTTTGCGACGATTGACGCGGAAGGTTGTATTGCGCGGTAAGCAGGAGCTGACTTAAGAAGACAATAAAGGACAAATTTAATTCATAGTTCGAGGCTGCTGCTCTGAGGATATCTACGCTTCAAATTCGATGTTGGCTTTGTTGCATTGACAATTGTTGGCAGTGTCCCGGCACGGCGGGCGTTCTGGCACGTAGGGAAGCACGTTAGAGCTACAGCTACTTCAAGTTAAATGAGTTGTTGTATTCGTTGATATTATAGGTTTTTAAATATGCAGAAAGGGATATACTACTTTCTTTCAACTAGGTCTAACGTCACTAATCAAAAGCCAGGAATTCAAGTTCTATTTATATTATATTTTGGAATTTTCTGTAAATAAAAATAACATCAGATACTAAAACTCCGAGTAGCGTTTTAATCACACATCCATTAACCCCAGCTAAGTATCACAACCGAATTGCTGCTTCCCTTCGGAAACGCCAAGAAACGGAGCCTGCGCCATCGCAACCTTAGCCGCACCACCTGAACCGCAGCCTAAAGACGATCACACTTCACATCATTGAGCACCTCCGCATACTCAGCCTCCTGTTCCCGAGGAATCAGTTTGTCCTGATAGAGCTTAGCCACATGATTCGCCACCGCAACAAGAATGCCATCGTCTGAATCACGCGTATCCTCAACAACAAGCTTGATCTCCGCTGGACTTGTTACATGATTCGTCAGTTTCTCCACACAGTCAGTCTCAAAGTGCCTGACAAACGTGTGCATGCCGAGCGTGTGCGCGGTAAGGCGGAGCTTCAACGCAGAGACACATCGTGGAGGAATAGGGAGTTCAAAGAACTCTTTCTCTCTGCACACTGTCTCGAGCCACCTCGCAATTAACTTGACGGATCCAATCGGCACGCCTTCGTGCGAGAACTTGGTGGCCGTTGGGTTATCCATGAACCAATTTCGGGCGACTGGTGAAGCGACGATTAGAGGGAGCTTTGGGATCTGGACAGAAGGGCCGGCCTGGGCTAAAGGGAGCTCCTGAGATGAAGGGCCCTTCGGGGTTGGAGCATCTTTTGATGGGATTACAAAGGGAATGGTTAAGGAGGGTGTAAGCTCCTTGCGTGCGGATGCGGACCACTTGCGGAGGTCAGCACCGCAGCGGAAGTTGTTTATATCTGCAATGGCCTTGTTGACCTGGCCTTCGGGCGTAAGGCTTGCGACAAAGCCACGGGGCTGATGTTGGCTGCGCTTCTTGTTGTGAACCATCTTCTTTATAATCGTATTTCCTTGATGATGTTGAGGGTTTGATATATAAGTTTAGGGTTGAATGTTTGGGTGTGTTGTATAGGAAGGAAAAATATGTCGTCCAGTTAAGTAAAGTGGAAGAGGTAGGTAACCGTATATACTGTGAAAGCACAGAACGGCATGACCATATTTGGCTCACAGGGGTCACCAGCGAATTTCGATCACCCCGGAAACCTATGAGAGCACAGTGTCATCGGTGCGATGATCCTTTATCAGGTCTCGGGTACTGGCGCAGAAGCCTTTTCTAACCGAGAAGGATATCTATATTTCATCAAAGCGGTAATGTGCGCCTGCTTCTCATCCTTGAACTCCTGGCTCGGAATTGCCGGAGTTCGTTTCTCGTTTGCGGGACGCTCATTCGCGGTCGAAGCTTGTGTGTTCGTTGTTTGATAGGCTTCATATCTCGTAGACGTGAGGACATGGACCTCTTGTTCTGCATTTCTGATGTCGTCCACAAAGCGATCTAAGAGATAGTTAGTGTCACCTTAGTCAATTGAAGAGGTACCAATACCCCATGCTACTCCTAACTCTTTGGCATGAGCTTTAGCTTTCTCTCTTGCATATGTTCGCTCATCCAGCTCCCATTGCGTGACACTATCCCTTGTTGCCGATGGGAATTCATCCAGCGATGGTGAATGCAGACGCTGCGTTGCTGCTCGTGAGACAAGTTGGCGGTACTGAACCTCGGTTGGGAGTATATCATCTTGGTTGTGTTTTTTTCTACTCAAATGCCCACCCTTCATGGGAAGATCAGGAGCTTGATAGAGCTCGTATGGCAACATTGTGCGGCGTTATATAGTAGTAGTAAGAAGAAAAAGAGAGCGAGCTTTACGGTAGACTTCGGCGCAAACATACTATTGTTGATTGCGAAGCTTGTTTGAAGCCATCGTTTGTACGTACTTGAAGAACACAGTCATAACATTTCATATGCTTTTCAAACGCGGAACGCAGTCAGATGCATGTGACGTAGCTTCTCACACTGTCATCTCGCTCGTAGCATACACGTGTTTTTGATGATTCATAAGCCTGTTGCCAAACAGTATCCTTATATCTTCAGTCCCTCACCTAGAACAGCGCCATACCATATCATTACAGCGAATCCACTCAAGTTAACAAGCGTACTGATTCCATGGAGGGTACCAAATTTACGATTCAATTTCTTCATCTCTTCGGTCTGGGGACCGGCATCATAACTTTTCTTTCCATCTCGAGCCTCCTGGTGTTTCCGCAGTCCCATGATTTTCGTAGTCTGGGGGCCGACATAGGCAAGGTTCAGTAACGCGGTCGCGACCATTGTGGAGATGAGATAAGCGTTCAGCTTGTCGTTAGATGCTTCCGGAGCAGCGAGAGAATCGGTCGTGGATGTCAAAGCCGAGATTAAGGAACGCGGGTACGTGATCCACATGATGAGCGGTGTCGCTGTTTGCAGGGTGAAGTATACTGGGAAGATATTCTTTTGCAGAGCAGCAAATTGGGGGCGCGGAAGGGCGCGGAAGGCTACTACGCCGCCAATGAAAGATTGGAATAAGGTAGATCCGATAAGAGTCCCATAGCTTGATGATAAGTCAATAATCGAAGAGTCGATTGAAGTGGGAAAGTACCTGAGAAGGTGATACGTTGTAGGCGACTTGAAGGATGATAGTGAAGTCATTCCGAAGACTAAGAGGTTGTTGCGAGCAACGCCTCCGAGAAAATGAAGGTTCTAAGGTTCTCAAAAAACTGGAGATACGGTGACCTAACAAACAAGAATCAATAAGTTTTTGCCGGTCAAGCCTGAGTTCGATCGGTAACGGATGTTGAATGGTAGGTAATGTCCGTTAGATGGACCTCGGTAGTCGGACTATTAGAGGTCTCAACAATAAAATTAAAAAAACTAATACTAATAGAATTATTCTATACAAAAACTTAATAAATATTATTTATAAATTTTATAAACTAATATTATATACTATAAAATCTTTATTTAATATATATATCCTATATACTAAAATATTTTAGATTTTAGAGAAATTATACTAATATAATATTATAGAAGTAGTAACTATTATAGCTATATTAGTTATTAAGAGTATTATAGGAAATTAGGAGAATACTATTAAGCTCTTGTAGTAAGTATACTACTGTCAAGAACCGGCCCCGTTGGGGCTAGTTAACACTAAGTGGGGCTGGTTACCATATAAGGACCCCTTAACTAGAGGAGATGCTGCGTAAGACAGCGATTATTCTAGCTACCAATACAGACATTGCTACACTCCTCTTATCTACTACTATAAGTACTTCCTTCGGAACCTAGTGAACCCAAGCTGGTTTTTAACAGCTAACGTGGTTTACAAGCGAGTTGCGCGTACAAGCGAGTTGCGCACCCCACCAACTTTGCGCACCTCTTCAAGCGTACAACTCAGCAACGCAGTAGAGTAGAGAGTATATATTTATATAATAAATCAAGCAGTAGCTTCTCTATCTTTCTTACATGTACGTGAGTTGTGCCCAGTCTCTTTGCACCTCTTACAGCGTGCGCGAGCCTGGCGACTCGAGCCTGAACGCCGCCTACTCTCGCGCTGTTCACGATCAATCTGGTGATCAGCCTCTAGTTGAGCAATTATATCCTCTCCTTGTCCCTTTGTCAAGACTCCTTTCTTCTGAATCCGCTTCTTTTTTCGTGATTTACGCTTGC
>JALNQK010000244.1:0-31652 GCA_028458525.1 Ophiosphaerella herpotricha
ATTATATATTTTATAGTTTAGTTCTACTTCTTATAGTTTTCTTAATATAAAGGTAACTAGGTACTATTTCTTATTAGAGTAGAGCTAAGATAGAATCCTAGATATTATAAATATAGACGTATCTATCTCTAAGTAAATAGGTAGCGCTAGGTTATAGTAGTATAGTATAGGTATACTTATAAAGTACGTTTTAAGTTCTTTAAAAGCTTTCTATACTAAGTCTAGCTAATAAAATTCTTACTTTCCTTTTAAGAGATCTATAAGGGGTACTATTTTATAGGCGTATCTCTTAATAAACCTTTAATAGAAGTTTGTAAAGCCTAGAAATAATTATAGTTTCTTAATACTAGTAGGCTCTAGCTATTGTATAATAGTCTCTATATACTTAGGTTTAATATATATACTATATCTTATAATAATAAAGCCTAGGAAATATACTTTATTAGATATAAAGGTATACTTCTTTAGGTTTATAAAGAGTTCTACCTTCCTTAATACTATAAGTATAGAGTAGATAGCGTACTAGTAGAGTATAATATTATTACTATAGGTATATATAAGTATATTATTAAGGTATACAACGTAAATATAATCTAGATATCTACTAAGTACTTTATTAATATACGCTTAAAAGCTTATAAAGGTATTTATTAGCCTAAAAAGTATAACTAAGTACTTAAAATACTTATAGTAAGTATAGAAAGTTATTTTCTACTTATTACCTACCTAGATTCTAATCCTATAGTAGGTGTCCTTAAGATCTAAGGTTGTATAGTAGCGTACGCCTAATAAGTAGTCTAGTATCTCTCTAATTAGTAGGAGTAGGTACTAATCTTTTACTATAATTAAGTTTAGCCTATAGTAGTTAATATAAAGGCGTAAGCCTCTATCTTTCTTTAGAATAAAAAGGATAGGTACTCCTACTAAGCTATTACTATAATATATCTAGCCTTTATAGAGTACGTCCTCTAAATAAGTATAGAGTACCTTAAGCTTGCGTATAAAGAGATTATAGAGTAGCCTAAAAAGAGGTTCTTTTCCTACTATTAGTAGGATTATATAATTAGAGTCCTTAAGGTAAAGTAATACTTATACTATAGCCTTATTAAATATATTACTATATCCTATTAAGGCGTTAGAGATATATAGCTTGTATACTATTAATATAGTATAGATATATATATTATATTCTAAGTTAATTATATTAGTCCTAAGTACTCTTAGTAGATAAAGTTCTATTTAGGTTTCTTCTAAGTCTTTTATAAAGTCCTTAACTATATATAACTATACTTAAGTAGTAGAGGTATATCCTTAGTACTAGGTCTATAAGCTATAATTAAGCTATATTCTTTCTTTCTTAAAGAAAAGATTACTAAAGAGGAGAAATACTCTTTTTTTATTTACTCTATATACTATAATCTTAGACCTACGTATTATATTACTATTATTAGTAAGGTATACCTAAAGCTTATAGGTAGTATAGGTATTCTACCTCTAGGCTTCTATCTAACCTAGCCTAAAGAGCTTAGCGTCCTTAATTAGCTTTAGTCCTATTTCTACTATAGTTTACTAACTAATAAGGCTAATATCTACCTAAGGGTCTAGAATAACCTAAAGCTTTATTTCTAGTTTTAAACCTAAAGTTATACTATACGTATACTATATACCTAGTAGGATATTAATTAACCTTTACCTTACTATCCTAGAGCTAATAATAAGGCTAGGCCTTTTCCTACCTAGTTTACGTAGACTAGGATATAGTTAGGATTACTACTTCTATACTTATAAGCGTAGTACCCCTTTTTATAGTATTTAAAGTATTTAATAGTAGACTTATCTATTAGCTTGTTTTAGGAGGGTTTTACTTCCTCTTTTAACTAAGCTTTCTTTAAGTTTACTTTACTTATACTATTTATTTATTAATTATATATATTTATTACGCTACGTAAGTTTTACTTAAGAGTTAAGCTTAAAGTAATAAAGTCTTCTCTTATAGCTAGAACCTAGTAATAATTAGTAATAGCTCTTTATAACTTAGGTTAAAGTTTTAAGAAGAGATACTAGACTCTCTATTCTTCTATATACTAAGAAAGCTAGTCCTTAAAGATATCTAGGTATCTAGTAAATAATCTTATACTTTGTTCCTTATATTAGGTAGCTGTAGAGTGCGCTGTTACTACTTCTAAACTATAATTAATAGGGTTAGAGAGTAGGTTAAGTAAGTAGTTCTTAAAGTATCTCTACGTAAGAGTTTTATCTATATTGTAGTTACGCTTGTAGTACGTATACTATTATTTACGTAGGTCTCCTATAAGGTACTATATAGCCTAAAAGACTTTATCTTTATCTTCTTTAAAGTCTTAAAGTATAAAGTAAAATACTATTTTATATAAGTAATAGAACTCTTAGTATTTCTTTAAAAACTTACTCTTATACTCTATAGGGTCTTTAGGATAGAGTATACACTTTACGCGCGTATTATTAGTTAGGGGAGTTACGTTCTACTTATATAAAGCTAGAATAGTAACCTTAGAATTATCTTTAAGAAGTATAATATAGAGAGTAGCTTGTTCTTATTCTAGGTATATAATTTCTTCTTCTAGAGTATAAAGTATATATAGTTAGATTAGTTTATTATACCTAATAGTTACTTTGTAAATATAATCCTTAATTATTATAGGTATACTTAGGGTATATTCTAGTTATATACTACTTGCGCTCTATATAGAGTCTTATTTAACTATTAACTAAGTATTTTCTTCTATAGTTATAGCTTAGCATAAAGAGTATATATTTATTATCTCTAGACTATTAGTAAAGAAGTATTATTATATTAAGAGTAGCTAGAAGGTAATAGTACTTACTATAGGCTATAGAAGATAGTAAAGAGATAATAGTAATTTAAGTAAAATTCTTAAGAAAGTAAATAATACTTACTTAACTCTATATATAAGTATAGAGCCTCTTATACACTAGTATAGTAGATTAGCCTTATACTAATAGTATACTAACCCTATACTAGGTTCGCTAGCCCTACTCTAGGCTAAGGACTATAACTATAGTATATCTAGAGTATTATAAGATCTTAGGGGTCTTATAACCTTATTATATATATTAAGCTACCTATATACTATATTACTATCTAGTATAATAATACTTAAATAATCTAGCTTATAACTAAAGAGCTAGCTAAACTATAGACTAAACTATAACTAGTATAAATATAAAAGTATTAGGTATCTTAGTTTAGCTTAATATAGGTTTTAAGCTAAAAGGGTATATTAGATATACTATAGAGTAATCTAGTAATAGAGTAATCTAGTAATAGAGTAATCTAGTAATTAGTACTAGTACTATACTATAATCTTAACTACATAATAACTATTACAAGTACTATAGCTTATTATATTAGGTTAGGAATAGTATAGAGCTAAACTACTATAATAGAGGTATTAGATCTCTACTCTCTATATAGAGTAACCTTAGTAAACTATATAGATTTAAGTATATAGAGCTACTAGAAGGATAATTAATTAGTTAATTAGAGTAATTAATTAACTTACTTAATAACTTAACTATTTATTATATCTATTTATTATAGTCTTATACTACTCTTAGTAAACTATATATAACCTTTAAAACCCTTTAAATCTAATAACTAGACTCTCTATTCTTCTATATACTAAGGAAGCTAGTTCTTAAAGATATCTAAGTATTTAGTAAATAATCTTATACTTTATTCCTTATATTAAGTAGCTATAAAGTATACTATTACTACTTCTAAACTATAATTAATAGGGTTAGAAAGTAAGTTAAGTAAGTAGTTCTTAAAGTATCTCTATATAAGACTCTTATCTATATTATAGTTATACTTATAGTATATATACTATTATTTATATAGGTCTCTTATAAGATACTATATAGCTTAAAAAACTTTATCTTTATTTTCTTTAAAGTTTTAAAGTATAAAGTAAAATACTATTTTATATAAGTAATAAAACTCTTAGTATTCTCTTAAAAACTTACTTTTATACTCTATTAAGCTAGTAAATAGGTTTAAGTACTTAGCTCTAAGTAGGAGTTAAGTTAAAGTTATATAAACTCTAGGTAGGAGTTAGAGTTAGGTTATATAGACTCTAGGTAGGAGTTAGAGTAAAGTTATATTAACTTATAGTAGGGGTTAGGTTAGAGTTATATTAACTTAGAGTTAAGGTTAGAGTAGAAGTAGTAAGAGCTTAGGTTAAGGTTAGGTTTAAAGTACTTACCTTAGTTACTAAATATTACGTTTTATAAAAATATAATATAAATCTAAAAATAAAAAAGAGAAATATTAGATATTACTATATATAACTCTATTTATTATATCTTATTATTATAGTAAAGTAAAGTATAAATTAATCTATTAGATTTTTACTATATTTAGCTCTAATTATTATAGCTTATTATTATAGTAGTATAGAGGCTATTAATACTTCTATAGTAGGTATAGTAGTTAATTATTATTATTACTATTAATTTCTATAATCTCTTAATCTATACTCTATATATATTTAAACTAGTTTAGTAGCTTAAATAGATTATTAATCTTATTACAAGGTACTTGTTATTCTTTATAAAGATCTAAAAGATCTAATTAATACTTTTAAGAGATTATATATTTTAGGATTATTACCTACTAGATAGTTTAAGTAGAAAGGTAATACCTTTAATCCTTAATTAGATCTTTAGTAGTAATAAAAATATACTTAATACCTACTTAAACTATCTAGATAGCTAGGATATCCTTTATAACTTAAGTAAGCTAAGGATAAGTACCTTTATATAATTCCTACTAGTATAAGATATCTAAAGAATTATCTATAATATAAGGAGTACTAAGATAAGATTTTCCTTCTTAATAGGTTAGCTCTTTCTTATCCTTAGCTTTAGTTAGGTTAAAGTCTTAGCTTTATATAGATACTAATCTTATTAATAGTTAAGAAAGATTACTTAATTATAAATAAACTAGAAGTAAAAGCTTTTAGAACTATTTACTACTTTATAACCTTTTAAAATAGGTACTTATAGCTAGAGTAAAGTTTATAGTTCTTTAAGAGTTATATTAATTAAGATAGTTAAAGAATTATTAGTAGTATATATACTTATCCTAAGTATCCTAAGTATTATCCTAAACTAGTAGTTAGTATATAACTATAATAAATAACTATAATAATAGTACCTTATATACTATAAGCTTTTAAGATAGATCTAGAATAGTTATATAGTTAAATAGATACCTACGCTCTTTATCTATCTTTAAGTAGTACTTACTTAACTTTAAATAACTAATTTTAGCTATAGCCTTTACTACTACTAGCTACTTATTATCCTCCTTATAATCTAGGTCTTTACCTAAATCTTCTATTATCTTATTAAGGAAATTAAATAGTTAGTTATATATTAACTAAATATACTAAATCTAAGGTTTCTTATTCTAGCTAAAGAAGTTAGTTATATCTTTAAAGCTCTTAAGTATATCTATAATAAGCTTAAGGTAGTACTACTTAGTAGAAGATAGTTAAAGTTATTTAAGGTTATAATAATCTACTTTAGTAGTATTACTTTAACTTAATATACTTTTAGTAGAAAGGCTTAATTTTAGTATAATCTCTTATCTTAGCTACTTATTAATATACTTCTAGAGTTTAATTATACGCTTATATATATTAAATATTAAATTCTATTATATCTTAATATCTTATATAATAGATAGATAACTCTTTAGTAGTAAGTATTACTATATAGCTAGGAAATACTTAAAACGTTATAGAAATTAATTAATTGTAATATAAATTACTTGTAGCTAATTATTATTAAGACTATAATAAATAACTATAATAGTAGCTTATATACCTTGTAAAGTAAGTTAGAGACTAATATATATATATAAATTCGCTCTATATAATACTTCTATAGAGTCTCTCTAGTTTCTATATTATTAGAAGTAGATAACTTAAAATACTTAATAATATCCTAGATAACAAGGTTAATAATATAAGTAAAGTAAAGAACTAAGTTTTCTCTTAGGTTCTAATTAATAACCTCTTCTTATAGTTTTATTTAAATAGTACTAGTAAGTATACTATTATTACTAGTATTATTATAAGTAATTACTAAAAGCTATTATTTAGTATTTAGATTAGAAAGAACCTATAGTACTTCTACTACTATAGAAGTTTCTATATATCTTCTATAAATTAAGATAAAGTTTAGTAATTTATCTTAAAGTTACTAGTTATTATTAATATAGTACTCTTTAATTACTAGAAAGCTAAAATAGCTATTTATAGACTAAGTATCTAGTATAATTAAGAGTTTAGTTATTATACTAATATTATAAAAGAGAAACTCTTTAGCTAGTATAAATTAGTCTTAGAATATTATTTAAAATTTATAATAGCTAGTTATTATAGCATTAGGCTTAAGAAACTAGAGAAAGTATTAGAAGGATAGCTATTTAACTATCTAAAAGAACTAGTTATTATCTACTACTACTTATATAAGCTTCTTCTTAAAAGCTATAGTAAAGTATAAAGAAATTAATTTTAGTAAGTTACTATTTTAAAGTTAAGAAACTTACCTAGTAGATATAAGTAACTAAGAGTAAATAAGGACTAGAGTATCTATATAAGCCTAGGACTTAAAGTAGTTAAAAAGATATATTATACTTATTACTTTAACTACTAGATATTAAAGTAATAGGCTATAGTTAAAGTAGAATATATATAGGTAACTACTTAGGAAGTATATAGCTTTACTAAATTATATCTAAACTTAGCCTATATAAGTAATAAAGTCTTAGTATAAGTTACTAGCTTTAGGCTCTAAAGCTTATATTATTTTCTCCTACTACTTATTCTATATAGCTTTACTCTCTTTTCTTCTCTTATCTTACTAAATAGTTAATAAAGAGTATTTTAGTAAAGTAATAGTTATCTTCTTCTTTCTATAGATAATCTAGAGAGTATCTATTTTAAATTAGTAAATTATTAATAGAAGGTTAAGAAAAGGATTAATATTAGCTATACTAATAGTAGTTAATAATAGAAATATAATAAAAAGCTATAATAAATAGATAGTAGTTATAATATAGAGTAAGACTTTAATTATTTTATTTAAACTTAAATTTATTTATATATCTCTTAGATATTACTATAAACTTCTTTTTAGTATAATAATTATAGAATAAAATCTAAGTATTAAACTAAAATTAAATTTAATTACTAGAGATTTATATATAATTATTTACAATAATTATTTCTACTTACTAGTTATAGATAAGCTTATAACCTAGTTTTAGCTAAGTCCTTTATTTTAAACCTTAATAGTATTAGCTATATATTATTCTAACTAGAGTTATAATTAGAAGAGATCTTAGCTTCTTTTTTACTATTAGAAAAACTCTTAAACTCTAATTTATCTTTATTACTAGTATTAAAAGATTTAGTAGCCTTTACTTAGAGTTTATTATACTACTCTTAAGTTTTATACTTATCCTCTTATTAATTATAATAATTATTAACTTTAGAATTATAATTAACTTCTTTTTTATATTTTTTACTCTTATAACTTATAATATAAAGCCTATTACTTTTAAGAATTATCTCTTTATTACTAAAGAAATCTATTATAGGTATAAGTTTACTTTATCTAGTTTAATTAGTATATATATATATATAATAATAGAATATAATAAACTTACTACTACTTCTTATCTATTACTATTTCTAACTTTTAGAGAGTAAGTTTACTAATAAACTTCTACTACTCTTCTTTAGCTTCTTTACTCTTAAATAAATTAGAATAAAGTTTTACTAAACTATCTTAATAGTTCTTACGTATAAGCTTTTCTAGAATACCCTAAAGCTTAAAAACTTAAAGATTACTATAAGAAAAAGCTAGTAGGAGAAGAACTCTTTAAGATATATAAGTTAGATAATATAAACTTTAGAAATATTAGAGAAATTCTAAAAAGTTTTTATAAAGATAGTAAATAAATAAAAGTAGTAATTAAAAAACTTTTTAAATAGAATAATAAGTTAAAAAGCTATATTAACTAGAATAAAACTTAGGTAAAGGCTATTACTAAGGATTAGGAAAGGATTAAAGGTATTATAGGCTACCTAGAGATAAGTATAATAAAGAAGCTACTTAAGATACCTAAACTTAAAAAGTTTAATAGAAAAAAAAAGAACCTATAAACCTTTTTAGTAGTAGTAATACTATATTTAGATATATAAGTAGAATACTTTAATAAAGAAGAAAAGAAAGTTATATATATATAAATATACTTTAAAAAGAAAGTAATAAAGTAGTTTAATCTATACTAGATAGACTATAGGTTTAATATACCTAAATAATAAAAAGAAGGAATAGTAATAATATTTAGTAACTATAAATAATTTATTATAAGACTTAAAGTAGTATTTAGAGATATAGATATTATATAATAAGTAGAAGAGAAACTCCTAGACCTAAAATAATTAAAGGAAGTAGCTAAATATATATCTACGTTTAAACAACTATTAATAAATACTAAATAGAACAAATAAGTACTAATAGTATAGTTTAAATAAAGGCTAAAAAAGGAAATTTAATATAAAATAATCTAAATAGAGAAAGTATAGATACTTAAAGCTATAAAGGCTTAGGCTATTTAAATTAATAATAAACTCTAAGAATAGAGAAAGAACTAGTAAAGAGAATTAAGAAATAACTAGGATTAGGGTAACGTAATAATCCTAGATACTAATAAAGAAAGTAAAAAAAATAACTTTAAATACTATAACTATAATAAAAAAGGGTATTATATAAAAGACTATAGAAGTAAGAAAAAAGAAAGTAAGAAGAACTTTATATATTATAACTATAGAAAGAAAGGATACTTTACAAAAGACTACTAAAGTAAGAAGAAAAAGAAAATATAGTTAAAAATAAATAAAATAGAAAAGAACTTTAAAAAATCTATAGTAGAAATATATAAGAAAGTAGTAGCTAGTTAAGAAAATTACTAAGGATTATTCTAGATATTTTACTATAAAGATATATACCTAGTATATATCTATACTAAATAAAGAGTAAGATTATTCTTATAAAAGAAGTAGAACTAAATAGTAGTAATAAAAGAATAAGTTTAAGAATAAGTAAAAGAAACTTATAAGAATTAAGATAAGAGATTAGAAGTAATAACTTATAGAGTAGGACTCCTAACCCTATTATAAATAATATAAGAAAACTAAGAAAGTACTTTAAAAAGAGAAAGCTCTAGTATAGAGAGTTAAGAGAACTTTAGTATAGAAAGCTAAAAAAGCTTTAAACTAGAGATACTAGTATAAGATAAAAAATTCTTATTAAGATAAAAACTAATATTAGAAATAGAGAAAGTATATAATAAATAGAAGTTATACTTTTTAAAGGAAATAAAAATTATATTCTTTAGATACTAGATAGAGTTAAATATAGTAGCTATAAGAGATATACCTATATAAAAAGAATAGACCTAATTAGTAAAAAAAATAAAAAAGCTTAAAGATACCTATATATAAAGTATACTAGTTAAGTACTATATTCTAGTATAGAATAGGCTAGGATAAAATAAGTATAGAGAAAAGAATAATATAAAAGTATAGTTAGAATACTCTATATACTATAAAATTACTTAGGTATCTTATATAGAGATAGGCTATAAAATATATAAGAAACCTAAAGAAATAAATAAGGCTTAGCTAAAATATAGTAATAACTTAAACCTTATAAAAGCTATTAATAGGATAGAGGTTTATAAATAGTAACTAGTAAAGACCTAAAAGAAATATCTAGTATTAAAACTAGGATATAAACTATCTAAAGAATATATATAAAAAAAAGCCTTAGTATAAATATATAAAAAATAAATACCTAAAATATATATAAGAGAAAATTAAAATAAAGTATTAGCTTAAGAAAGAAATACTTTAAGAAGTAAAAAGTCTATATATAACTATAGAAAGTTACTACTATAGAAAGAAAATCTAAATTATAGTAAATAGTAAAGCTACTAAGAACTTTATAAGAAAGAAGTTTATAGAATAATAAGGAATATAGTAAGTACTAAAGAAGTACCTATAATAGCTAAGTATAATAGAAGAACTACTATTCTAGGAACTAGTTAGTTCTAAAACCTAACTCTTAATATTAAAAGTATAAGGTTTAAAGATCTAGAATTTAATTATAGATATAATATAACTTAATAAATACTAAGATATAATATTAGAGATATTATAGCTAGAAATAGTAAACTCCTAAATTAACTAGAAAATAGAAGAAATTATATATAGGTAAAATATACTATAAGTAAATATTAAGAGATATATTAGAAAGTTCCTAAATAAATATAAGAAATAGGAAGAACTCTTTATAGAACCTAAGAACTACTAACTAATATATAAACTATAGGATCTAAAAATAGAACTAGAAGAAGAGAAATCTATAAGATAGAGCCTAGTCTACTAGAAAATAGAAGATAAAGTAAAAATTAAAAAGGAGTATATTAAGATAGTACTCTAAAATAAATAGATAAGACTTTTAAAATTATTAGTAGCTTATAGAACTCTCTTTATAGATAAGAAAAAAATAAAAGAAAAAAGATTATATATAGATTTTAGAAGAACTAATACTATAATAGATAAGAATTAATACTTCTTACCTTATATAGATAAAATATAGGATAAGATAAGTAAAGCTAAAATCTTTATAAAACTTAATATATAGAATATATACTACTAAATTAGAATAGTAAAAAGCTATAAGTAGAAAATAGTATTTAGAATATAGTATAGATTATACAAGTACTAAGTTATACTCTTTAGATTAATAAATATACTAGTAATATTTTAAGAAAAGATTAATACTATACTTAGATAATACCTAGACGTCTTTATATTTATATACCTAGATAATATCCTAATATTCTCTAAAAACAAAGAAGACTATATAAAATATATATACAAGATACTAGAACTCTTAGTAAAAAACTAGATATTTCTAAAAATAAGGAAATACAAATTCTATACTATAAAAACTAACTTTCTAGGATTTATTATTAAACTAGGACGATTAAAAATTAACCTAATAAAGATAGATACTATAATAAAATAGCTAATACTAAAAAATATTATAAAGATCTAATAATTTTAAAGATTTATAAACTTTTCTTAAAAATTTATTATAAGATAGTTAGAATTAATAAAACTATTAACTAAGTAAATAAAAAAGAATATACCCTTTAAATAGAAAAAATAATATAAGAAGGTATTTAAAACTATAAAAGAAAAATTTAGAGAAGACTTAGTCTTAAAGATATTTAACCTAGAACTACTACTAATAGTTAATATAGACGTATTAAATTTAGTATATAGAATAGCTCTATAATAAGAAGACTCTATTATAGGAATAAGATACCTAGTAGAGTATTTCTTAAAGTAAATAAAATAGGTAGAAATAAATTACTCTATTTATAATAAGGAAATACTAGTAATATATAAAGTATTTAAATAATAGAGAGTATACTTATAAGGAGCTAAATATAAGATATAAGTTTATACTAACTATAAGAATCTAATAGGATTTATAATAAATAAAGATCTAATATAATAATATACTAGATAGTAAGAATACCTTATAATATTTAACTTTAAAGTAATCTATATAAAAGGATTAGAGAATATACTAGTAGATATACTAAGTAGAAGACTAGACCTATAGAAAGAAGTTAAATCTAAAAGAACTATACTAGTAAAAAATAGAAAAGGATACTTAGAAATAAATAAACTTAAGGTAGCTATAAGCCTAGAAATAATAGGTAATAAATAGGATTAATAGATTAAAGAAGAAACTAAGAAAGATCTAAGTACTTAAGAAATAGGAAGTAGATTTAGAATAGAATATAACTAAATCTATATACTAGCTAGAATATAACAAGAATTTATAAGATAATTATATAAATTACTAGTATATAGTTATTAAGAAATAGAAAAAACCTTAGAAAGACTACTAAGAAACTACTATATACTAAAGGTAAGATAAATAGTAATAAAGATATTAAAAGATTATATAGAATATTAAAGGAATAAATATAATAAATATATACTATATAGAATACTATAACTAGTAGAAGTACTAAAATAACTATAAGGAGTTATTATAATAGACTTTATTACTAGAGTACTAAAGTTAAGAGACTTAATCTTAAGAATTAAATATAATAGTATTCTAATAATAGTTAATAAACTAATAAAGTATATATACTTTAGACTATATAAAGAAAAGAGTAGTATAAAAGAAGCTATATACTAAGTTATAGACTTAGTTATAGAATAATATAGAGTACTAGATAAAATTATTACTAATAGAGATATTAGATTTATATCTAGTATATAGAGTACTATAATATCTTTACTAGGAATTAAATATAGTATATCTATAGGATATTACCTATAAATAGATAGATAATTAGAATAAATAAACTAGATAGTTAAATAGTACTTAAGATATTACCTTAATTATAACTAGAATAACTAGGTAGTACTACTAGTAGTAGTATAACTAGCCTATAACAGCGTAAAAAATATAGTAATAAGAGTATTACTACTCTTTATAAATTATAGATTTAAACCTACTATATATTAAATACCTAGAGATATAAGAATATAGAATCCTAGAGGATAAAAGATTATAGATAAAATTAAAGAAATATACAAATAACTAAAAGAAGATACTAAATTCCTAAGAAATTAAATAGTATAATACTATAATTAGAAATATAAGAAAGAACTCTAATTTAGAGAGAGAGAAAAGGTATAGTTATAAAGAAAGAATATTAAAAGTAAAAGACTAAGCTTAAAACTAGAATATTTAAAGATTAGACTATATAAAATTTAAAAACAAGTAATACTAGTTATATATAGATTAAAACTACCTAAAGAAATAAGGATATACTCTATATTCTATATTTTACTACTAGAGAAAGTACTATAGGACGTAGAACTAGTAGTCTACAAGGCTAATATATATAGAGAATAAAAAGAATATAAAGCCTAAGAAATTATAAGATACTAACTCTATAATAGAAAAAACTACTACCTAGTTAAGTAGTTAGAAATAGATAAAGATAGAAAACTATAGGAATATATATAGAAACTAGAAGATAATCTTAATTACTCTAAGTTACTAGAGGACTTTTAAAGCTAAAACTAAGAAATAAATTAAAGTTTTATAGAAGATAATTACTACTTATAATAGATAGAGAGGTACCTAGAAAGATAATAATACTAAGAATAGTAGGAAAAGCTATAGAATTACCTAATATAATAGATAACCTCTATAATACTTTAACCTCTTTAGTATCTAGCTTAGCTTTAAGTATAATATATTATATACTAATCTTTTTATTATTATAAGCTTATAACTTATAGAGATAAGCTAAGTACGCCTAAGCTTTTACTAGTATATCTAGGGTACGCTCTTACTTAGCCTTAGCTTCTAAAATCTATAATAATAGTTTTACTTTACTCTAGTTAGTAGCTTTCTCTAATAGAATTTAGCTCTAACGCGTACGTTGTAATTAAAGGCTTATACTTAGAAATAGATATACTAGAAATATTATAAGAACTATAAATATTAGCCTAGATATATACTTTATAAGCTTTAGTAAGCTTTAAAGAAAATATATAGGAAGTATCTAGAAAATAGTAATAAGAATAAGGAAATATTTTAATACCTTAATATAAGACCTAATTAGTAAGGTTAAGATAATAAAGAGTAGATTTAGTAGGTATAAAGAACTTATAAGAAGAAATAATTAGTAAAAGGGACTTTAATAAGTTAGAAACCTAGGATAGAGAAAGCCTTAGCCTAATAGAGTCTAAAGAAAAAGATAGTATTATAGGTTATAACTTTATACAAGAATTAGAACTAATAGAACTAAGGTTACTCTTAAGTAATAGCTTAATAAGCTATAAATCTAAAGGACTTAGATAAGATAATAATATAGAATATAACCTAGATATATAAAGGGTTACGTATAGTAATCTATAGATCTATTATATAGATTAATAGATTAGGATAATCTATAGATCTATAATATAGATTAGTAGATTAAGATAATCTATAGATCTATTCTATAGAGTAATAGATTAAGAGATAAAACTATAAGTATATAGTTAATAAGATATCTATTATTAGGATAGTATTATTAATCCTAATCTTTAACCTAGAGTAATATACTTTTAATATCTACTATTTAGAATTATTATTATACCTTAGCCCTATTAATAGTTAACCTAAAAACTATACCTATTAGTATTATACTCTAATTATAATTACTATATACCTAGGTAAGCTATCTAATAGGTACTATAGGTAGCCCTATTATATTATCTAAGTATATAAATATAAAGATATCTAAGTATTTTCTAAGTATAGTATTAATTCTTTCTTAGAATATTACTAGTATATTAGTTAATCTAAAGAGTATAACCTAATACTTATATAGTCTATACTATATTCTAAATACTATTTTTAACTTATAACCTTTTACTATTTATATTTAGTAGTATATATTCTATATATTAAGTTTTGTAAAGATTTTAGCTTTACTTATTCTATCTTATATCTTATCTATATAGAGTAAGAGGTATTAGTTCTTATTAGTTATTATATTAGTTCTTCTAAAATCTATATAGAATCTTTTTTCTCTAGTTTTTTTTTTATCTATAAAAAAAGTTCTATATACTACTAATAACTTTAAAGGTCTTATCTACTTGTTTTAGAGTACTATCTTAATATACTCTTTTTTAATTTTTACCTTATCTTCTATTTTTTAGTAGACTAAACTCTATCCTATAGATTTCTCTTCTTCTAGTTCTATTTTTAGGTCCTATAGTTTATATATTAGTTAATAGTTCTTAGGTTCTATAAAAGATTTTTCTTATCTCTTATACTTATTTAGAAACTTTCTTATATATCTTTTAATACTTACTTATAGTATATCTTATCTATATATAATTTTTTCTATTTTCTAGTTAATCTAAGGGTTTACTATTTCTAACTATAGTATTCTTAGTATTATATCTTAGTATTTATTAAGTTAGGTTATATCTATAATTAAGTTTTAGATCTTTAAGCCTTATACTTCTAGTATTAAAGGTTAGGTTTTAGAGCTAACTAGTTTTTAGAATAGTAGTCTTTCTATTATACTTAGCTATCTTAGGTACTTTTTTAGTATCTATTATATTCCTTATTATTATATAAGCTTCCTTCTTATAAAGTTCTTAGTAGCTCTACTATCTACTATAATTTAGATTTTTCTTCTTTAGTAGTATCTTTCTATAGTTATATATAGTCTTTTAACTCTTTAAAGTATTTCTTTCTTATACTAATACTTTATCTTAATTTTTCTTATATATATTTTAGGTATTTATTTTATATATACTTATACTAAGGTTTTCTTTATATATATTCTTTAGATAGTTTATATCTTAGTTCTAATTCTAAGTATCTCTTTTAAGTTTTTACTAGTTACTATCTATAGACCTCTATCCTATTAATAGTATTTATAAGGTTTTAGTTAGTACTTTATTTTAGCTATACCTTATTTATATTCTTAGGTTTCTTATATATCTAATAGCCTACCTATATATAAGATACCTAAGTAATCTTATAGTATATAGAGTAATCTAACTATACTCTTATATTATTTCTTTCTTTATACTTATCTTTCTTTAGCTTATTTTATACTAAGATATAGTACCTTACTAGTATATTCTATATATAGGTATCTTTAAGCTATTTTATCTTTTTTACTAATTAGGTCTATTCTTCTTATATAAGTATATTTCCTATAGCTACTATATTTATCTCTATCTAGTATCTAAAGAATATAATCTTTATTTCTTTAAAGAAGTATAACTTCTATTTATTATATACTTCTTCTATTCCTAATATTAGTTTTTATCTTAATAAAAACTTTTTATCTTATACTAGTATTTCTTTTTTAGAGCTTTCTTAGCTCTCTATACTAGAGTTCTCTTAACTCTTTATACTAGAGCTCTCTCTTTTTAAAGTATTTTCTTAATCCTCTTATATAGTTTATAATAAGATTAAGAGTCTTACTCTATAAGTTATTACTTCTAATTTTTTATCTTAATTTTTATAAGTTTCTTTTACTTA
The DNA here is from genome assembly GCA_028458525.1 of Ophiosphaerella herpotricha. Classification (NCBI taxonomy): domain Eukaryota; kingdom Fungi; phylum Ascomycota; class Dothideomycetes; order Pleosporales; family Phaeosphaeriaceae; genus Ophiosphaerella; species Ophiosphaerella herpotricha. Next base: position 16,246 of record JALNQK010000244.1, read on the forward strand.
TTCCTAGATTCTTTCTTTTATTACTACTATTTAGTTCTATTTCTCTTATAGAAACTATCTTACTTTATATTTTATATAAATATATATTAGGTATATATCTTTGTAGTAAAATATCTAATATAACTCTTAGTAGTTTTCTTAACTAGCTACTACTTTTTTATATAGTTCTTCTATAGTTTTCTTAAAGTTCTTTCTTATCTTATTTATTTTTAACTATATCTCCTTTTTTTTCTTACTTCTATAATCTTTTATAAAGTATCTTTTCTTTCTATAGTTATAATAGGTAAGGTTTTTTTTACTTTTTTTCTTCTTACTTCTATAATCTTTTATATAATACTCTTTCTTATTATAGTTATAGTATTTAAAGTCTTTCTTTTTACCTTCTTTGTTAGTATCTAGAATTATTAGGTTACCTTAGTCCTAATTATTCCTTATTTCTCTCTATTAATTCTTTTTCTATTCTTAGAGTTTATTATTAATTTAAATAGCCTTAGCCTTTATAGCCTCTAGTATTTATACTTTCTCTATTTAGATTATTTTATATTAAATTTCCTTTTTTAGGCCTTATTTAAATTATACTATTAGTACTTATTTATTCTATTTAGTATTTATAGATAGTTATTTAAATATAGATATATATTTAGCTACTCCTTTTAATTATCTTAGGTCTAGGAGTTTTTCTTCTACTTGTTATATAACGTCTATATTTCTAAATACTACTTTAAGTCTTATAATAAATTATTTGTAGTTACTAAATATTATTACTATTTCTTCTTTCTATCTCTTAGGTATATTAAGCCTATAGTTTATTTAATATAGATTAAACTACTTTATTACCTTTCCTTTAAAGTATATTCCTATATATATAACTTTCTTTTCTTCTATATTAAAATATTTATCTTATATATCTAAGTATAGTATTACTACTACTAAGAAGGTTTATAAGTACTTCTTTTCTCTATTAAACTTTTTAAGCTTAGGTATTTTAGGTAGTTTCTTTATTACGCTTATTTCTAGGTAGCCTATAATACCTTTAATTCTTTCTTAATCCTTAGTAATAGCTCTTACCTAGGTTTTATTCTAGTTAATATAGCTTTTTAACTTGTTATTCTATTTAAAGAGTTTTTCTATTACTACCTTTATTTATTCTCTATCTTTATAAAAACTTCTTAGAATTTCTCTAATATTTCTAAAGTCTATATTATCTAACTTATATATTTTAAGAAGTTCTTTTCTTACTAATATAGCTATTATTATTACGTAGCTTAGACTATATACTACTTACGCTTTACTCTCTAAAGTAATAATTATTAAAGTATAATAGAGCTACCTATAGTACCTATTAGATAGCTTACTTAAGTATATAGTAATTATAATTAGAGTATAATATAAATAGATATACGGTTTAAGTTAACTATTAATAGAGCTAAAGTATAATAATAATTCTAAATAGTAGATATTAAGAGTATATTACTCTAGGTTAAAGATTAGGATTAATAATACTATCCTAATAATAGATATTATATTAGCTATATACTTTACTTATTAATAACTTAGTACTTTATATATAGCTAAGTACTTATTAGGTTATATATCCTAGTTATATTCTATTACGCTATTATACCTAAGTAATATAAGGTAGTTATTAAGGCTATCTTCTAGTTCTATTAGTTTAAACAACTATATAGGGTTATAACCTATAATACTTACTAACTATCTTATAAGCTATCTATAGTACTAAGTTTCTTATTATCTCTTTTATAAGTAGAAAGCTTCTCTTAGTAAGCTTTTTAATATACTATATAAGCTTATCCTCTTATTATAGGCTAAGCTTTCTCTAGTTAAGTTTTTTAGTCTAATATTAGCTTGTTAGGCCTTAGTATCTTTAGCGTAGCGTAGATTACTTACTATTATGTTTAGCAGTAATTTTTTTATACAAGAAGCCTTCTTCTAGTCCTTGTAACTTGATTTCTTTAATTGCAGCTTGAATTAGGTCTATATTAGTGGAGTTATTGTGTGTTGTAAAAACTCAAGTTTGGTAGGGGGTGGGCATTACGCGCACAAACACGTTAAGACTCGCTCTAGCTAGCGTCTACTCGTCTTAGATAGCTACGGCTCGCATATAACGATAGATTTTACGGAGGTGCCTTTCAAAAGTCTTTGCCCACGCCAAGACACTAAAAAGCCACATTTCCAGATTAGGTAGTCCTGTGATTGAGACTACCTAGCGCAGTCTTGCCCTAAGGTCGTGATTTAAGGACAACAACTATGGATCGAGTAGCAATATCGTAATTAGGCGCCATATAGAGATGAGAAATGGCCAGATAGCTATTGAAAATTGAGCAAATTGAGAGGTAGAAGACCTCCATGTTGTGTGCCAAGATTGTGGCTTTTTTTAGCGTGGGCAAGAACTTTTGAAAGGCACCTCCGTATCAACTATTGCGATAAGCAGAGGATCCTATTGTGTATATTTCCGCTACACTCAACTCAGACGTTGCAACTACTCGATGTAGCTCTCTTTAAGCCGCTCTCTACCGCGTACTCGAAACAGCTATTAGATTACCTCCACCGCGGCCAAGGCCTACTCCCAGTTAAGAAGGGCGACTTTCTTAAGTTATTTTGGGGCGCCTGGTGCACTTCTATAAATGAAAAGACTATACTCAAGGCCTTTAAGTATACTAGGATAGCGCCTCTTAATCCTGAGATTATACTTAAAAAGTTCCGCCACGAGCCTGCAGAGGCCCCAACTTCACGCGCAAGCAGATCTGCGCTCAGCGCCGACGATTAGCGTAAGATAGACCGCCTCGTACGCACTACAGTAAGAGATCAAGGCGCTGCCGACGCGCGCAAGCTGCAGAGCTCTATCCACCACATTGCTATACAAAATGAGCTCCTCCGCACTAAAGTAGAGGGCTTAAAGGATGCTCTAAAGGTCAAGAAATGCCAGAACAAAAAGAGCAAGGCTCTTAACTTACAGCAACGGGAAGAGTACCACGGCGGTGCTGTCTTCTATTCACCGCGCAAGATTAGAGAGGCACGCTATCGTAAGAAGGTACTACAACAAGAGAAAGAGGCGGAGGAGCTCGCTAAGGCAGAGGCAAAGGAGCTTAAGGCGGCTGCTCACCTATACAAGCAAAATATTGCAGATAAGAAGCGTACAGCAACTGCAGTAGCTAAGGTTGTAAAGGCGCAGGCAAAGGCGGATAAGGCGGCTGCAAAAGAGGCTAAAAAAGCAGCTCAAAACACCTCTAAGCCTATACAAACTTCCCAAAAAGGCAAGCGCAAGGCTCCAAGAGCTCCTACAGGTAGTAATAAGCGCTTAAAGTCTTGTAATAAAGCTGCAGCTTCTGCTAAGGCTTCTGCGCCTGTATTAGCTGCCCTAGCGCGCACCTCTCGTTCAGGCCGCAACATCAACCTCCCAAAGAAATTTAGATAAGCCAAATTGTAGAGCGCACTCTATTTACTATTCTATTACAAAATTATCTATATACAGTGATTGTGTGGTGTTGTATAGCCTCATTTTTGCGATCGCGATAATGGTGTTCGGCGTGCATTGAGTGAATATGTGCATTGAGTGCACGGACACGGTAGCTCATCCCACACAATTATTACGGTGTATTATATTTTACATAATGTGACCGCTCCTCAGGCCTGTGGCTGGCTCTGTGGTTGTCAAATCATGTGGCTTAGCCATGCCTCTATCCTACCGCAAGCCGCTGTAGGCGTTTCGCTAAAGAGCCTTGAGGAACGAAAGCTTGGCAGTCAGCAAACTCCAGAGCTTCATGTATCCACACTTCCACATCTGAATGGCTGGTCCATACTTATGGCGCGCCCCTTTCTCGAGCCTAGACTCTAGAGCTTCCACTATCTACGTGAGATCTCACTATATTACGATCTCTCCGTCCCCCCTGAACGACAATGAGGCTATTGAACACGAAGACCCTCAGACTGGAAAACTTCAGCGGCGATGCACCACCTTACGCAATTTTATCTCATCGATGGGGCCTGGACGAGGATGAGCCCACGTTTGATGATATGATAGCAAAGACCGCGGATCAGAAAGCAGGATATCAGAAGATCCTGCGCTCGGCCGGTATCGCAGCCAGAGCCAGCATCTCTTACATTTGGATCGATACCGTGTGTATCAACAAAAGCAGCACTACCGAGCTTTCTGAAGCCATCAATTCCATGTTTCGTTATTACGAGAGATCTCAAGTCTGCTACGCTTACCTCGAAGACATTGCATCCAACGAAGAGGCCGTGAAGAACATGACGGCCAGCGAGTGGTGGCAACGAGGATGGACTTTGCAAGAGCTTATCGCGCCAGAAGAAGTTATCTTCTACTCAACAGACTGGCGGTCAATTGGAGCAAAGACGGCTTTGGCGCGTCGCATCGCCAAGGCTACGAGGATTAATAAGGCCGTGCTGAAGAAGACTAAACCATTAAGCCACTTCAGCGTGGCAAAACGAATGTCCTGGGCTGCGGAGCGCAAAACAAAACGTGAAGAAGACATTGCCTACTGTCTAATCGGAATATTCAACGTCAATATGCCGATGTTATATGGCGAAGGTCTCAAGGCCTTCACAAGGCTACAAGAAGAGATCATGAAGGAGTCTTCTGACCAGTCCCTGTTTGCATGGAGTTACCCGCCGGAATTCGCAAGCCTTCCAAATTATGGCGGAGTTCTTTCATCTCATCCAGCACGTTTTCTGCATTCTGCCGACATAGATTCGTTTGAAGGATCAGAACAGTTTAATACAGGCACAAAACCTTACGCAATGACGAACCAAGGCCTGCGCATCCGTCTCCCAGTTGTTCAAGAACATGGAAGCGACCCCATAGCTGTTCTCGCCTGCCATTCGGATGGTAATTTCGACGGGCCACTAGGAATCCACTTGCAGCCTGTCCCCGGATCGCGAAATGAAACCTTCATGAGAGATATTTCCATTCCCCTAAGAGTCGTCAGCCCACACAAGATGCGCCAAGCATCTGTTCGCTCCATCTACATATTGAAAAGTGCAACCAAGGATGACTCACGTGCACGATATGCCTGGATTCGAACAGTGCCACGCTCAATGACACCTGTTTTCGAGATCGAGGAATTATATGCAGGAAAGTCCGGTCATTGGCATTCCTGGGACAGGCCCAATCGCACCACGACATCGCCAGCTGATACCGCCATTCCCTTTGAAGAGCACAAGGGTGCAATCGTATTCCAAGACTCTCTTACCGCTCTTCCAAGATGTGTAATCATTTTCACCGTGGACAGCAAAGACAAGTACTCAACTTCCATTGCAATACACTTGGCTCCCCAGGGTCCGATTCATTCTGCGTCTCTCGTCGCCGATATGAAGAAAGCAAGCAATTTTGGCGCGACTGAAAGAATCGCCAGTGCTAAGATTAGTCCGCAACAGACTGTCACAGCAACGGCGACGTGGGACAAGATCATGAACAAGGAGATACTCATTATCGACATTTTTGTTCACACTACTGTACCTGTTCTTCAAAAAATAAACTCAGTGGTGCCGTTTGCTTTATCGCCAGTTACTATTGTTATTTCTTTCCTCTCTATGCAGGATACAGCAGGCTACTCAATGTCTACGTTTTCAGTGATGGTTTTTCTTCAAATTGCTTCGACGTTTATTTTTCTGTCCATTGGATCTAGGAATCCGAATCTCTTAAGATGGCGATGGCAAGAGGATCGTCTCGGGGTATGGGGGATTCCCTCCATGTTTCTTTCAACCTCTATATTGGTCTGCTTCTGCTCCATTTTGGCGGGATTCATGGATCCGACGTTGGCGTTGTCAATATTTTGCTACGGCGCTTGGGTCCTTTACGTTCAACTTCGCGGCATATATATGCGGAGTGATAGACATTGGCCTTCAGCAAGGTTAGCCGCGTCCCAAAATGTAAGCCCCTACCCTACTTTTTTCTTGCTTTTTTATTGACAATTGTGTATAGCCATTCTACCTTTTCCTCGATGAAGTATCGGCCGGAATTTCTATATATGCCTTGTTATTTATGTGTGCGATATACACAGTCATAGGACATGAGAAACTCGGGGGACAACCAATCTCTTTTATGGATTTCAACGAGTCCCGACTTCTTACAGTGCTCCTTAAAGTTGGGAAACGTTTCCGAGCTGGAGAGACCGTGATGGAATAGTGTTCAGCATCCTATTTTCGCAGTACTGCAGATCATATGCTTGCAGTAAGACCTCTTTTTTCCACCAAGCACGAACATCACATTTATCTTGAAATATCGTTCACTTTTCTACTTCCAAGGACTAAATTCGGTCAAACAAAACTTTGTCAGATAAAAAGATTTACACTTCACACCTTCTGCGGCCTTGCCTAGAGATGTGGTATCAGCCCACCGCCTCTCATAGTAGGAAATAAGAAATGTTGATTTTTTGCAGGGCCGTGACTATTCGTAAACCCCCCCATTTGACGTCTCGCAACCCTCCTCCCGCAAATTAGTGCATATCCCTCAAGTGGACTGCGTGTTTCTAGCCACGACCTGCGAATCTCTCAGTACTCAGTGAAATTTCTACGCCAAATTCGCACAGCACATACAACTCGTCACCACGGTACTTTGAGGTTGAGAGAGAGTAGAGGTGCCTTCTAAATGAGAAACAGCGCCTTCAAGAACTCTTTTCGAGCTCAGAAAATGCATTTTCGGGCGAATTGAGTGGATTTGGCGACGTCAATGGAGTACTACTGCTTCCTATCCAATTCCCTCTTCCAAGGCTCAACCACGAAGTTTATTTCGCTCAAATTCACACACATGATAGTAAATGCAATAGTCTATTTGCTCCGTTTGAAAACTTTTCGTTGAAGTTGTCGTTGCTGAGCAATGGCTCTCTGAAATGTGCACAGTTTGTAGCCGTGAATTGTTTCCTTATGTGCTGAAAAGTTCGCAAGGCATGACTAGAAATACGCTTTCAGTTAGGAGGATAGTCACTAATTTGCGGGAGGGTTGCGAGTAGTCACTTGGGGGGTTTGTGAGGAGTCAAATGGGGGGGTTGCGAATAGTCACGGCCTTTCTGAAAGGACGATAGCGGGAAATATAATAAGCCCGCTAATGCACGCCAAAGCGCCCTGAAATCACCTCGCCACGTCGGCACACCCCTCCTTGGCTCGGCGAATCTTCCGGAATGCATGTCCTTAAGGGCTGAGGCCTTCTAGGCTTGGAGTCATATTCTTTCTTGATAGGACTTTCTCTCTAGCGCTCCGAACTTCGAAAAGACTCTCACAGACGCAATTGAGCAGGGGGGAGGACCGGAAGCGGCGATCAATAGCGCCAACGAAACGATCGACGGCATGGCTTGCACAGCGGTGGTTCTCGTTGCAGACTGGTTTCCTGGAGGAGAAATGGTTGTAGAATAGTGACACACCGACTATAACTCCATAGACTTGCGAGTGAGAGACTTCAGAGACCTAAACCATAAAATCGTCTCGCCACGGCATGCGTCTCGCCACCTTGGGAGAGACGTTAAAGTAGAAAAAGGTCAACTTATCAATAACTATGAGAACTACTACTGTAGAGCCTAAGTTTATCTATAGTTCTATAGATACATATCGCATATTTATACCAATTTTATTTATCTAAACCCTAATTAAAGTTAGGAAAAGAATATCGTATATTCGTTCTTAGAAGAGATAGCCTTTTAGACTAGACAATAGATACTCTAGTAATAGCAAGATACCCCTTTATAAAGTTCTTTTAAATCTTGTATCTAGTCTATAATCTCTTCTATATATATGTATAGTATAAAAGATTAGTACCCTAAGTATCTTTCTAGTTTAGGTATCTACTAATATATTAGATAAGTAAGTAGTATAAGTAAGTAAGTAGTATAAGTAAGTAAGTAGTATAAGTAAGTAAGTAGTATAAGTAAGTAAGTAGTATAAGTAAGTAAGTAGTATACTCTACTAACTTTATATACCTATTTAAGTATATAACTCTTATTAGATAAGATATATAATCTAGAGATTAAGTAGTCCTAGGATTATACTAATCCTAAACTATAAGAAGCTATCTATCTAGACTATTATATACTAAATAGCTATTATAAGAATATTAGTTAAATATATTATAATCTAAATAGTATAGAGCTAAACTATAATAATAAAGATAATAGATCTCTAATCCTAATAATAGGTAATCTTAGTAAGCTAGAAGAAATATATATATAGATATTAGATTTAAAGAGTTTAATATAGAGGTTACTAAAAAGGCTTTTTAGTAATAACTAGGTAGATTTATTAATAAAAGGGGTTTAAGTAAGTATATAATAAATATCTATAATAAATTAATAACTAATTAATTATTCTCTATTCCTCTATTTACTTCTATACTCCTCTTAATATCCTTAAAATTCTTAGCTTACTAAGGCCTTTCTAGAGTAAGCTTTTATTAGGGTTAAGTTTATTAAGCCTTAGCTAAAGAAGTACTTAAGTAAAAGTAATACTTTAGTTAAAGTAAGCCTTTATATAGAATATACTACTTCTTAAGCTAGTACTTACTTTAGTTAAGTCTAGATATACTAAAATTCTACTAGTTTACTAGCTTAGCTACTAGTATAATACTTAAGTTAAGTCTTATAAAAGTTAGAGTTACTATTACAACTATAAGCTATAGGCTATAGCTATAACGTAAGTATATATATACTTAGCTAGAAAGGCTAAAAGCTAAGAAAGTCTTTAGGTAATATATATATACTATTCTACTCTAGTATTTAATATAGTTAAATACTCTTCTACCTTTTTAGGTTTATTTAGTATAGTAGAGTAGAGCTATAACATAATATAGTATTTAACTATATATAATAGAGCTACCTATAGTACCTATTAGATAGCTTACCTAGGTGCGTAGTAATTGTAGTTAGAGTATAACTTAAATAGATATAGGTATTAGGTTAACTGTTAATAGGGCTAAGGTATAATAATAATTCTAAATAGTAGATATTAAGAGTATATTACTTTAGGTTAAAGATTAGGATTAACAATACTATCCTAATAATAGATATCTTATAAACTATATACTTATAGTTTTATCTCTTAATCTATTACTCTATAGAATAGATCTATAGATTATCTTAATCTATTAATCTATATAATAGATCTATAGATTACTATATATAACCTTTTATATATCTAGATTATATTTAATATTATTATCCTATCTAAGTCCTTTAGATTTATAGCCTATTAGAGTACTATCTAAAGGTAATCTTAGTTCTATTAGTTCTAATTCCTATATAGGGTTATAACCTATAATACTATCTCTCTTCTTAGATCTTATAAAGCTAAAGCTTTTTTTATCTTAGGTTTCTAACTTATTAGAGTCCTATTTACTAGTTATTTCTTCTTATAAGCTCTTTATACCTACTAAATCTACTCTTTATTATCTTAATCTTACTAATTAGGTATTACGTAAGAGTATTAAAATATTTCTCTATTCTTATTACTATTTTCTAGATACCTTCTATATATTTTCTTTAAAGCTTAGTAAGGCTTATAAAGTGTATATCTAGGCTAATATTTATAGCTTCTATAATATTTCTAGTATATCTATTTCTAAGTATAGGCCTTTAATTATAATACGTACGTTAGGGCTAAATTCTATTAGAAAAAGCTACTAACTAGGCTAAAGTAAAACTATTATTATAAATCTTAGAGGCTAAGGCTAAGTAGGAGTATACCTTAGATATACTAGTAAAAGCTTAGGTATACTTAGCTTACTTTTATAAATTATAGGCTTATAATAATAAAAAGATTAGTATATAATATATTATACTTAAGGCTAAGCTAGATACTAAAGAGGTTAAAGTATTATAGTAGTTATATATTATCTTAGGTAATCTTATAGCTTCTCTTATTACTCTTAGTACTATTATCTTTCTAGGCACCTCTTTATCTATTATAAGTAGTAACTATCTTTTATAAAACTTTAATTTATTTCTTAGTTTACTATAAAGTAAGTTACTTAGTTTTAGCTTTAAAAGTCTTCTAGTAACTTAAAGTAATTAAGATTATCTTCTAGTTCTTATATATATTTTTATAGTTTTCTATCTTTATCTATTCTTAACTATTTAACTAAGTAGTAGTTTATTCTATTATAGAGTTAATATCCTATAACTTCTTAGGCTTTATATTCTTCTTATTCTCTATATATATTAGTCTTATAGACTACTAGTTCTATATTTTATAGTACTTTCTCTAATAGTAAAATATAGAATATAGAGTATATCTTTATTCTCTTAGGTAGTTTTAATCTATATATAACTAGTATTACTTATTTCTTAATTTTATATAGTCTAATTTTTATATAGTTTAGTTTAAAGCTTAGCTTTTTACTCTTAATATTCTTTCTTTATAACTATACTTTTTCTCTCTCTCTAAATTAAAGTCTTTCTTTATATTTCTAGTTATAGTATTATACTATTTAATTTCTTAGAAATTTAGTATCTTCTTATAGTTATTTATATATTACCTTAATTTTATCTATAGGTTTCTATCCTCTAGGATTCTATATTCCTATATCCCTAGGTATTTAATATATAGTAGGTTTAAATCTATAGTTTATAAAAAATAGTAATACTTCTATTACTATACTTTTTATACTATTGTAGGCTAGTTATACTATTAGTAATAGTATTACCTAGTTATTCTAGTTATAGTTAAAGTAGTATCTTAGGTACTATTTAACTATCTAGTTTATTTATTCTAACTATCTATTTATTTATAAGTAGTATCCTATAGATATACTATATTTTATTCCTAGTAAAGCTATTATAGTACTCTATATACTAGATATAAATCTAATATCTCTATTAGTAATAATTTTATCTAGTACTCTATATTATCCTATAACTAAGTCTATTACCTAGTATATAGCTTTTTTTATACTACTCTTTTCTTTATATAGTTTAAAGTATATATATTTTATAAGTTTATTAACTATTATTAGAATACTATTATATTCTATTCCTAAGATTAAGTCTCTTAACTTAAGTAGTCTTATAATAAAGTCTATTATAATAACTCTCTATAGTTATTCTAGTATTTTAACTAGTTATAGTATTCTATATAGTATATATCTATTATATTTATTTCTTTAATATTCTATATAGTTTTTTAATATTTCTATTACTATCTATTTTACTTTTAGTATATAGTAATTTCTTAGTAATCTCTCTAAGGTTTTTTTTATTTTTTAATAGCTATATACAAGTAGTTTGTAAAATTATCTTATAAATTCTTATTATATCTTAGCTAGTATATAGATTTATCTATATTCTATTCTAAATCTATTTTTAGTATCTTTAGTATTTAGGTTTTTCTTAGTTTTATCTTTAATCTACTAATCCTATTTATTACCTATTATTTCTAAGCTTATAGCTATCTTAGGTTTATTTATTTCTAAGTATCTATATTTATTTTTTACTAGTATAGTTTTCTTTACTTTAACTTCCTTCTATAAGTCTAGTCTTTTACTTAGTATATCTACTAGTATATTTTCTAATCCTTTTATATAGATTACTTTAAAGTTAAATATTATAAGGTATTCTTACTATCTAGTATATTATTGTATTAGGTCTTTATTTATTATAAATCCTATTAGGTTCTTATAATTAGTATCGACTTATATCTTATACTTAGCTCTTTATAAGTATACTCTCTATTATTTAAATAATTTATTTATTACTAGTATTTCTTTATTATAAATAGAGTAGTTTATTTCTACTTATTTTATTTATTTTAAAAAGTACTCTACTAAGTACTTTATTCTTATAATTAGATCTTCTTATTATAATAGTATTTTATATACTAAATTTAATACGTCTATATTAACTATTACTAGTAGTTCTAGATTAAATATCTTTAGGATAAAGTCTTCTCTAAATTTTTCTTTTATAGCCCTAAATACCTCTTTATATTTTATTATTTATTTAAAGGGTATATTCTTCTTTATTAGTTTTATTAGTAGTATTATTAATTCTAACTATCTTATAATAAACTTTTAGTAGAAGTTTATAAGTTTTTAAAATTATTAGATCTCTATAATTTTCTTTAGTATTAGCTATCTTATTATAGTATCTATTTTTACTAGGTTAATTCTTAGCTATCCTAGTTCTATAATAAATACTAAGAAATTAGTTTTTATAGTATAGAATTTGTATTTTCTTATCTTTAGGAATATCTAGTTCTTTACTTAAAGTTCTAATATCTTATATATATATTTAATATAGGTTTCTTTATTTTTAGAGAATATTAGGATATTATCTAAATATATAAATACAAAAATATCTAAGTATTCTCTAAGTATAGTATTAATTCTTTCTTAGAATATTACTAGTATATTTATTAATCTAAAAAGTATAACCTAGTACTTATATAGTTTATATTATATTCTAAATACTATTTTCTACTTATAACCTTTTACTATTTAGATCTAGTAGTAGGTATTTTATATATTAAGTTTTATAAAGATCTTAGCTTTACTTATCTTATCTTATATTTTATCTATATAAAGTAAAGGGTATTAATTCTTATCTATTATAGTATTAGTTCTTCTAAAATCTATATAGAATCTTTTTTCTTTTATTTTTTTTTTATTTTTAAAGAGGGTTCTATAAGCTACTAATAAGCTTAAAGGTTTTATCTATTTATTCTAGAGTACTATCTTAATTTATTCCTTTTTAATTTTTACTTCTTCTTCTATTTTTTAGTAGACTAGACTCTATCTTATAGATTTACCTTCTTCTAGTTTTATCTTTAAGTTCTATAGTTTATATATTAGTTAGTAGTTCTTAAGTTCTATTAAAAGTTCTTCTTATATTTTATATTCTTCTAGAAACCTTTTTATATATCTTTTAATACTTACTTATAATATATCTTATTAGTATATAATTTCTCTTATTTTCTAATTAATTTAGAGATTTACTATTTATAACTATAGTATTCTTAGTATTATATCTTAGTATTTATTAAGTTAAGTTATATCTATAGTTAGATTTCTAATTTTTAAGCTTCTTACCTCTAGTATTAAGAGTTAAGTTTTAGAGTTAACTAATTCTTAGAATAGTAGTCCTTCTATTATACTTAGTTATTATAGGTATTTCTTTAGTACTTACTATATCCCTTATTATTCTATAAACTTCTTTCTTATAAAGTTTCTTATAGTTCTACTACTTACTATAATTTAGATTCTCTTTCCTTAGTAGTAACTTTCTATAGTTACGTATAGTCTTTTAGTTCTTTTAAGTATTTCTTTCTTAAGCTAGTACTCTATTTTAACTTTTTCTTATATATACTTAGAGTATTTATTCTATATATATTTATAGTAAAGTTTTCTTTATATATATTTTTTAGATAATTTATATCCTAGTTCTAGTATTAGATATCTTTTTCTAGTCTTTACTAGTTACTATCTATAAACCTCTATCTTTATAATAGCCTTTATAAGGTTTTAGTTATTACTTTATTTTAGCTATACCTTATTTATATCTTTAGGTTTCTTATATATTTAATAGCCTACTTTAATATAAGATACTTAAGTAATTTTATAGAATATAGGATAATTTAATTATACTCTTATATTATCTCTTTCTCTATACTTATCTACTTCTAGCTTACTTTATACTAAAATATAGTATTTTACTAGTATATTCTATATATAAGTATCTTTAAGCTATTTTATCTTTTTTACTAATTAGGTTTATTCTTTATATATAAGTATATCTCCTATAGCTACTATATTTATCTCTATCTAGTATCTAAAAGATATAATCTTTATTTCTTTTAAGAAGTATAACTTCTATTTATTATATACTTCCTCTATTCCTAATATTAGTTTTTATCTTACTAAGAATTTCTTATCCTATACTAGTTTCTCTAGTTTAGAGCTTTTTTAGTCTTCTATACTAGAGTCCTCTTAACTTCCTATACTAAAGCTCTTTCTTTTTAAAGTATCTTTCTAATCCTCTTATATTATTTATAATAGAGTTAAGAGTCTTACTCTATAAGTTATTACTTCTAATTCTTTATCTTAATCTTTATAAGTTTTTTTTATATATTTCTAAACTTATTCTTTTATTACTACTATTTAATTCTATTTTTTTTATAAAAACTATCTTACTCTATACTTTATATAGATATATATTAGGTATATATCTTTATAGTAGAATATCTAGTATAATCTTTAGTAATTCTTTTAACTAGCTACTACTTTTTTATATTATTCTTCTATAAGTTTCTTAAAGTTCTTTTTTATTTTATTTATTTTTACTTATATCTCTTTTTTCTTCTTACTTTAGTAGTCTTTTATAAAGTATCCCTTCTTTCTATAGTTATAATAGATAAAGTTCTTTTTACTTTCTTTCTTCTTACTTCTATAATTATTTATATAATACCTTTTCTTATTATAGTTATAGTTTTTAAAGTTTTTTTTTTTTCCTTCTTTATTAGTATTTATAATTATTAGGTTACTTTAGTTTTAGTTACTCTTTAATTCTCTTTATTAATTCTTCTTCTATTCTCTAAGTTTATTATTAATTTTAATAGCTTAGGCCTTTATAGCTTTAAGTATCTATACTTTCTCTATTTAGATTATCTTATATTAGATTTCTTTTTTTAGGCCTTACTTAAATCTTACTATTAGTACTAGTTTATTCTATTTAGTATTTATAGATAGTTATTTAAATATTAATGTATATTCTACTACTCCTTTTATTTATTTTAAGTTAAAGAGCTTTTCTTCTACTTATTATATAATGTCTATATCTCTAAATACTACTTTAAGTCTTATTATAAATTGTTTATAGTTACTAAATATTATTACTATTCTTTCTTTTTATTATTTAGGTATATTAAGTCTATAGTCTATCTAGTATAGATTAAACTACTTTATTACTTTCTTTTTAAAGTATATTCTTATATATATAACTTTTTTTTCTTTTATATTAAAGTATTTAGCTTATATATCTAAATATAGTATTACTATAGTAAGGAAAGTTTATAGATTCTTTCTTTCTCTATTAAACTTTTTAAGTTTAGGTATCTTAGGTAGCTTCTTTATTGCGCTTATCTCTAGGTAGCCTATAATACCTTTAATCCTTTCTTAATCCTTAGTAATAGCTCTTACCCTAGTTTTATTCTAGTTAATATAGCTTTTTAACTTATTATTCTATTTAAAAAGTTTCTTAATTACTACCTTTATTTATTCTCTATCTTTATAAAGACTTCTTAGAATTTCTCTAATATTTCTAAAGTCTATATTATCTAACTTATATATCTTAAGAGGTCTTTTTCCTATTAATACTACTATTATTATTATATAGCTTAGACTATATACTACTTATACTTTACTCTCTAAAGTAATAATTATTAAAGTATAATAG
>JALNQK010000245.1:0-31072 GCA_028458525.1 Ophiosphaerella herpotricha
AGAGTTAGATTTAGGATTTGTTTAAGGTAGTAAGACTCTTAATTATTAGATTAAAGGGTTACTTAAAGGTAAAGGTTGTATATAGTTTACTAGGAATAGTACAAGACTATAATAAATAGATATAATAAATAATTAATTAATTGCGTAAGTTAATTAATTACTCTCTAATTAACTAATTAATTGTTCTCTCCCTCTAGCAGCTCTATATACTTGAATCTACCTAGTTTACTAAGGTTGCCTTGTATAGAGAGTAGAGATCTAATATCTCTATTATAGTAGTTCGGCCCTACGCTGTTTAGATTGTAACGTAATTAACTAATATTCTTATAATACCCGTTTCGTATGTAATAGTCTAGATAGATAGCCTCCTATAGTTTAGGATAGGCGTAATCCTAGGACTACTTACTCTCTAGATTGCACATCTTGTCTAACAAGCCTCTAGTACTTACTTCTATATAATATACTTCTTAGAAGAGTAGTCTTTTTACTATTACTTTAAGTTAAGTATTTAGTTTATTTATTTTAAGTTTTTAATATAGCTATATACTATATAGCTATATAGTAATAGCTTGTTTATAGCTTATATACCTACTTAGTTACTACTACTTACTAAAATAAAGCTTCTAAGCTATACTCTATCTATAACTAATATTATTATACTATACTTTATATATAAAAGCTACTATACTTATTATAGTACTTTACCTAGTAATTTCTTCTATCTTATAGCTCTACTAACTAATTATAGTTAAAAGCTAAATAATCTAATTATACTTATACTACTACTACCTATACTACTACTATTACTACTATACTACTTCTACTACCTCTACTACTACTACTACTATAGTACTAAGAGAGTACTTAGGTAGCTTTAGCTAGGTACCTAGCTAAGTAAATTCTACCTATACCTACGCCTATACCTATACCTACGCTCTTACCCTTACTTATACCTATACCTATACCTATACCCTTACTCTTACTCTCTAGTTCCTACTATAGTTAGAGAAGTACTTACTAGGTAGAGTTATACCTAGTATATATAAAAAGTATACTTACTAGCTACTCTAATAGTAAGTACTTTAACTATAGAAAAGGAGGAGCTTATTATTAGTTATATACTTCTAGGTATAAGTATAAGTCTATATATATATTTTTTACTTTTAGTAATACTATTTTAATAATTATTTATTAACTTTTATATTACAGCTCTACTTATACTAATAGTATAGCTTAGGAGTTTATATATATACTTAAGAGTAATATCTTAGTATATAAAGTTTAATAGCTTTATATAGCTTTCTAAGTACTTCTTTAAGCTTTAGTAGAGCTAAAGATACCTATAATAGTAGTAGAAAAAAAGAAAGAGTAGAAAGAAAAAGAAGAAGAAAAAGATAGCCTTTTTAAAGAAATTCTTAAGCTCTATTATAAGCTTAAAGAGCTCTTTAGTAAAGCTATTAACTTTTTAGTTAGATAATAGAGCTTTAGCTCTAGCTTTCTAGTACTCTTATATCTATAATTTTACTTATATTATAGTAAAAGTATTTTAAATACTTTTTTATAAATAATAATACTTTCTTCCTTTTCTTTTACTACTTTATCTAAAATTATAAGCTTACTTTATCTATTTATAGAGAGTTTTTAATCTCTTATTATATATCTTTTAAGTTTAAGTAAGCTTTAAATCTTTTAAACTACTACTTTAGTAGGTTCTTTATTAGTCTATTTACTAGTATATAACTTATAAGTATATATAATACTAAAAAGCTTCTTTTTATATACTTTTATCTAAGCTATATATTTTATATATTAATATAGTATAGGTATATAGTTATTCTCTAGTTCTTACCTAATACTAGCTAGATTATTTATTAATTATTATAAAGGATTATCTAAGCTACTCTTAGATATTAGTTAGGCTCTATAAATAGTTTCTTTAGTATAATTATCTTTTTACTTATATACTTAAGTATAAGTAGCTTAGCTTTAGTTATTAATATTATTACTATAGCTTAATAAGTAGCTTTCTATACTATTACTCTTCTAATTAGTAATATAATATAGCTTTATAATAATTATCTACTCTCTATATTATTAGTAAATACTATATCTTTATATATTAGTAGCTTAGCTTCTTAGTATTACCTATATTAAATTACTTTATAACGCGTTTAATATAAGTAGATAATTACCTAATATATAGCTATAAAATACTCTTTACTTAGATTTATTAGGTATTAAGAGAGCTTTATAGTAGTATAAGCTATATCTAGGTATAGTATTATTACTATATATAGTACTAATCTAATATACTCCTAATAGCTCTTAAATTCTTATTTAGTAGCTTTTCCTAAGCTCTTTATAAGCTCTCTACTAAAGAGAAGAGTAGCTAGCTATAGAGCTAAGCTTACTATATTAAACTTCTTAGTTATTTTATTAATATACTTGTTATAGATAAGCTAGATTATTCTATTTTCTCTATTTTTTACTACTCTAATACTTAAAAACTACTTAACTACTCTTTTTTCTTCTATATTATATACTCTTTTAATTACCTTAACTATTAAGTAAGCTTTTAAGCTATTATTATAATAATATATTAGTAGTATATTATTAATATAGAAGAGAAGTAAGATCTTATACTCTTTATACTAGAAAAGTAGTAAGCCTTTAAAGCTATATAATACTTAATTAAGCTTTATATACTTACTAGTAATTCTAAAACCTTTTAGTAGCTTATAAATTACTACTAGCTTATACTCTTAGTAAGTATAGAAGAAAGCTCTAATTATATTATACTATATTATCTCTAGATTAAACTCTACTATAATTACTATTACTATATAAAAAGATTAAGCTACTAGAGTTACTATATATATTAATTATATTAAATTAATTATTTAGAGATTTTCTCTAACTATAATATAAGCTTTAAATTTAATAAAGTAGATATCTTAATTAATTTTATAAGTAAAAACTAATTTAAGTAAGAGTAGAGCTTCTTTTACTTTAGATCTACTAATTTCTTACTAAGTTCTTACTATAAGTAGTATATTAATCTCTTTTTTAGCTACTTACTTAAATAGATAGCTAAATTAATAGTTATAGAAATCCTTCTATTTTTATAGCTCTTATAGTAGCTTATCTCTATATACTCTAGGCTAGGGTTAAAATCTTAATTCTAATCTTAAGGCTACTATAATTATAGTATATATTATAGCTAGCTCTTTTTTTTATTCTTAAATAACTAGTACTTAAAGGAAAAGCTTATTTAGTATATTACTTATTTTATTTAGGTATAATAATAAGTATACCCCTAAGCTCTTTATATTCCTAAGCTTATCTTTATTTAGATTATACTTTTAAAGTCTATAGCTTACTTATATAAGAGCTCTATAGTTAATATACTTATATTTTCTTTTAAGAGTATTTTCTACTTTATCTAGAGCTATAGAAATAGTAGGTCTAGTTTAAGTAGTAAGCTTATAAGTATTATACTTATTTAATCTAGTAGATCTTATAAACTCTAACTTATCTTCTCTTCTAGTTAAGTATACTTTCTAGGAGCTATTAGCTTATTTATCTAGTTTAGCTATCTACTAACTTCTTCTAAGCTCTAGTTTTAGTATTAGCTCTAGAGATATAAAGCCTATTTACTTATATAGAATCTAATACTCTTTTAGCTTAAGCTTCTAGCTAACTTACTTATTAGATATAATACTACTAGTAGTACTAGTATATAAGATCGAGATAGTAATTAATTAGGTATATATATATACGTATACTATTAGCTAAGTAAGCTTAATAAATAGCTCTCCTAAACTTAGCTATAAATATAGAGATATAGTTAGAATAATAAATTAGAGTAATTAATTACTATAATTAATCTATTATCTAGTTATTATAGATATTTACTATATACTTACTCTAACTTCTCTAATTAATTAATCTACCTAGCTATTACTAAAAAGCCTTTTTTGTAACCTCTATATTAAACTCCTTAAATCTAATAATTTAGAGTTTTACTAACTTAACTAATATAAGCGATTAATATATTAACTAATATAAATAATTACTACCTTAACTAAATAAAGTAGAGTAGTACTACAACTATCTTACTATATTAACTAAATTAAGCTAATTAAATTAATTAATATAATATAATATCTACGTTATAATATAATCTAATAGTAATACTAAGGAGTAATACTAACTATATAGCTTAGATTACTTAGCTATAATCTAGATACGTAGTATATAATATTTAGAATAAGATTAACCTAGATATAATTACTTTACTAATCTAGAGACTAGTAGTATTATAAGTTCTAGTAATTACTAACTATACCCTAGCTACTAATATTAAGACTCTAACAAGATACTCTAAACTCTTAGCTATAAGCTTTAAAGTATTTAAAGATAATATTAAATACTATAAGATACTAGCTAAGTAATACTAAAGTAATTAGTATAAGTATAAAAAAGAGTAGTTAAGCCTCTAGTATATTATTACTTTTATCTAATCCTTAGTCTTACTATATCTACAATATATATACTACGTACTAGATTAGCTACTATACAAGTAGCTATTAAACCTAAAGTAAACTATTAGTATAGATAAGTATATTAAATAAGAGTAAGCTTGTATTAAATACTTTAACTTACTTAAGCCTATAAGAAGAGTAGTAAATTAGACTACTTAGCTAGCTAAGTATAACTACGTTACTACTAAGGCTAAAATATATTAAGTAGTAGAGCTATTATAAATTAATATAATAACTTAAAACTTTCTAGTAGTTATTAAATATATAGTACTAATCTAGTCTATAACTTTTTAAGATAATAGACGATTTTTACCTAGTATAAGCTAGAGAGAGATAATAAAATACTACTAAGAGTATATAATAGTAAATTATCCTCTTAGATTAAGGAAATATAAGGCTACTTTTATAGCTAATAATACTTTATCTCCTCTTACTACTAGTAGTACAAATACCTAGAGTAGTACTAGAAACTCTTATACTATAGATAGCGCGCTACTTAGAATCTAAAGTAGACCTTATAATTAACGTATACTAGACTATCTAGCTAGTCTCTAGACTTAATCTAAGTTAAGCTTAACCTAGAGTAAACTCTATAATTAACGTATACGTAGTAGTAATATTAGTATCTATTAATTAAGTAGTTAATAAGTAGTAGATAGAGTACAATACCCTATATATAGTAAATATTACTAACTTAGAAATTACTACTATATTAATCTAAACAAAGTACTAGAGTAGTAGAACCTAAATAAGACTCTAAAGGAGCTTATTAAGTATAAGTATAAGTATAATATAATATTTAAAGAGCTAATAAGAGAATAGTTAAAACCTTGTATAAAGTAGTCTTAGACTCTAGTACCTAATATCTAAGAAAAGTAACTAGATAGCTAGAGGATTTCTAAAGCTATAATAGCTATAATAAATAACTATATTAAATACTTACTATATTATAAATAATCTTAGTTATATATATAACTTTTACTAGCTAACTTAAGATAACTATATATAGGTAGGTAATACAAAGATATAGGTTAAAGGCTATAGCTTACTTAATCTATTACTAAAGTATTAATCTAGAGTTAAGAGGCTAGCTTTATATAATATAGCTATCTACCTAGATATATATTATAACCTAGTTTTATTTTAACTACTCTAGTAGAAAGGAATCTAGTAAGATACCTAAGTAGAGCCTATAACTCTTAATAAGCTAGATAGAATAACTATTAGTAGCTTTATAGAGATCTATAGGTAATAGGTACTTAAGTACTATTTAGTCTATAATATATTGTATTATACCTATAAGTATATATTATAAACTAATAAAAGCCTATATAAGGTATTAGTAGTACTCTAGTATAAGAAACTTAGTTATCTAAGACTAGTAGTAATTAAGTACTTTATCTAGTTAGTTTAAGGAGTATAAGTTAAAGAGGTAACTACTATCGAATATAATACTTGTAGTAGAGCTAAAATTAGATAATAAATTAGCTAAGTACTATAAGTTAGCTAAAATAGCCTAGGAGAGTAAATTGCAATTAACTTCTACGCGTACGAGGTCTAAAGCGTTAGTAAGGAAAAGAGCTAGATACTAGCTACTAACTAGTACTCTAGTCTCTAGTAGGACTACTACTTTACTAATAATAGACTAGCTAGGTCTATTATTATAATAATCTTAAACCTTATACTTTTCTTAAAGAATTAATTTAGTATTATAGTTAAAGTTAATAAGGCTAATAATAAGGTTATAATAGTTAAACCTAATATCTATTATTAGCTAACCTTATAAAGTATTGTAGTTAAACTATTAGCTCTAGATACTTAAGCTTAAAATAGAGGAGCTAAGTACGCTAGAAGAATTAATAAGGAGAAATTACGTATAATATAGCTAGACGCTAACCTACTATTAGAGCTTTAGCTAGAAGTTATATAGGCTAGAGTCTACCTATACAATTATACTCTAAGCTACTTAAATAATTAGAGAATACTATATAAGACTTTCTATATAGAAGTAGCTTATAATAAGACTATTACGTTATTACTATAAAAGCTTAACTTAGCTTACTTTAAAGTATATAGGTATAAAGTATTTATAATAACTAATAATACCTATTATAGTAAGTTATACCTATAATAATTAGACCTAAAGGCCTAGGTTAGCTATCTTATTAGCTACTAGTTATCTAATATTAACTATATATAGATACTATTATTAGTAAAAGTTATAAGTATTTAAAATATTATCTTTAACAAGTATATAATCTTTAATAGTAAAACTAAGAACTTAATAGATAACTTTATATATTAAACCCTAGAAGAGATTGCAACTTATATACGTACTATTAAGCTACCTACACTAACCTATTAGCCTAAAACTAAGTTGTTCTACAAGGATAATATAGAATTAGATACGTTAACTTAATTAGACGAAGTTAACCTACCTAGATTCTATTAAGGTAAGAAGATTGCTAACTACTACCTAACTCTACTAGCTTTACTACTACTAGTAGTACTACTAGCTTAGCTAATAGCTAATACGCTTAAGCCTGTAATAAATAACTATAATAACTCTAGCTTACCTAAAACTATACTATAGGTAGTAGCTTTTATAGCTAGAACTTAAGTAAGTAATATTAAGGAATATAGAGGAGAAGTAATAGATAAGGCTAAGATAAAGAGACTACTTATAAAAGGTATAAAGCTCTATCTAAGTTAGTTCTTATCTCTACTAATATACTAAACTAATCTAGATAGCTATCTAATAGGTAAGTTATTTAAAGAAGCTAAATAAGTCTATCTAAGTAGCTATTAATAGATAAAATTATAGACTAAAGTACTAGCTATACCTATTAAGCTATCTAGCTAGTAGATACTTAATTATATATAGGTATATATATATAAACTTAATAAGGAGTATAACTTTATTAAGTATAAAGCTTAACTTATTATCTATAGAGACTAGTAATAAAATATTATATCTTAAGATACCTATATAGCTATACTAGCTAGCTACTCCTTTTAAATACTAATAGTAATTGTAGCTAAGTATAACCTTAAGTTAAAGTAGTTTAATATTACAAATACTTTTATCTATACTATAATTAATAGAGAGATATATATAAGAATACTAAAAAGCTATTAAAAAGCTAGTATAATTCTATAAGTCTAAAAAACTCTATATAGACTCTAACTCTTACTTCTACTATAGTAGAAGGAGTTTATATCTTTACTTAATACTATTAGTTTTAAGACTATACTATACAAGCTATACTACTTAATTAAAGGTAGTATTATTATCTTCTTCTACGTAGATAATATAATTATAGCGTACTACAAATAGAAGAGTAATAAAGTAGAAAGAGAAGCTAAACTCCTAAAAGAGAAATATACTATTACTAGTAGGGTAGACCTATAGTAGTTCCTAGGAGTAAAGGTTATAAGATAGAGAGATTAATACCTTATCTAGCTATTGTAAGTAGCGTACGCTAATAAGATTAGCTAGCTTACTAATAATTAAGATACTTATTACAATACTCTAATAGTAGCTATTAAGCTTAAGTTAAATAAGAGTACTATAACTCTATCTTAAATTAATAAGTACTAGCGTAAAATTAGCTCTCTACTATTTGTAGCTATAACTACTTGTCTAGATATAGCTTTTGCAATATTATAATAGTATAATTCCTTTCTAATCTAAGTATAGAGTACTAAAACACTACTAACTAAGTACTTATATACCTATTAGCTACGAGATAGAGAGCCCTATAGCTTAGTAGAGAAGACTTACTTTAAGTAGCTAGTAACGTATTATTTACTAATAATATAATAGATAGGAGAAGCTCTTAAAGATATATAATTAAGCTCTTTAATAGGCTAGCTACGTAGAGAGTAAATAAGTAAGATACTATTACAACTTTAATAACTAAAGCTAAACTTCTAGCTCTATTACAAGTAGCTAAGAAAGTAATATTTACGTTAAGAATACTTAATAAGCTATAAATTAAGCTACCTACACGCTATATTACTATCTAGTATAATAATACTTAGACAATCTAGCTTGTAATAGAAGAGCTAGCTAAACTATAGACTAAACTATAGTACGTAGATATTTATAACTACTAGCTAAGGTAAGAGGTATTAGCTAGTCGAATTTAAGTTAAATATACTCTATTAACTAAGATAATAGCTAATAGCTTTATAAAGGTCCTACTATATAATAAATAGAAGTACTTCCTTACTAAGCTTAGTTTAGTATAAATATAGGAGTATTATGTAATATATAAGGCCTCTCTTAATAAAATTTAAGTTTAACTTAATAATATATATCTTAGCCTAGCTTAATACAAGTCTTAAGCTAAAGGGGTATATTAGATATAATACTACTAGTAGTACTAGTATATAAGATCGAGATAGTAATTAATTAAGTATATACGCGTACGTATACTATTAGCTAAGTAAGCTTAATAAATAGCTCCCCTAAACTTAGCTAAGAATATAGAGATATAGTAAGAACAATAAATTACTTCTTATTTAATAGATACGCGTAGTAGCTATAAGTATATACTTTACTCTAATCTAGTTAGAGATTAGTTATTAATACTTTTACTTACTCTAGCTTGTAGTATCTAAAGTACTAATAAGTCTACTTATCTAGAACTATATTTAGAGCTCTTATTTATTAATAATAGCTTAGGCTTATATTATAGAGCTATATTATAGCTTTAACTATATCTAGCTAGAGCTTTATAGGTAAATTTATACTAAGCCTTATCTTAATTAATTTTGTAATAATCTCTTAGCCTACCCTCTCTAGTCCTCTATTTAGCTCGTGCGTATATATTAGCAAGCTCTTAATTTTAATACTATACTCTTTAGCCTATATTTTAAAGTATAATTTACTATACTATAAGAGTATTACTATATTATTATCTTATATAATTTTATAGATCTAGAGCTAGTAATATACCTTTAGAAAGCTCTTAAAGTTTTTAAATACTCTTATTATTTCCTTAAGTATTTTTACTTATAATAAGTAAGTATAGAGCTTACTATAGTAATTATACTTAAGTAGTAGTATCTAGAGCTCTCTAAAGCTACTAAGAGGTATATTAAATAGGTTTTATAAGATATACTAATATAGGTGTAATGATTACTCTCTTATTTACTTTTAGATAACTTACCTAGTATAAGTTACTACGTAGTACTTGTAGTTTACTTATTATATCCTTTTAATTTAAACGTTCCTAGCTTATTTTACTAGTACTTATAGAGCTTATAGACCTAAATACCTTACTCTAGTATACTATAGTCCTTTAGTATCTACTCTTAAGTAAGTTATCTAAGATTAGAGCCTTAGGTTTATATTTATAGTACTTATTATAGTAGAGTAGATTGTATAAGGCTTATATTATATAAATATTAGGTAGTACTAATACTTTAAATTAGCTAGTATAATACTCTCTTTAAGTAATCCTATCTAGAGTATAGTATTAAGCCCTAAATACTAGACTCTAACTTACTTTAATTAAGCTTCTAATACTATATTAATATAAAATCCTTTTATAATAGCTACCTCTTTAAGTATAAGATCTTCTATTTACCTTTCTTTTACTCTATTAATTACTCTCTTAATTACTTAAGTACTTCTACCTATAATTAGGAATTACTAAGTTCTTACTTTTATATAGCTTACTCCTATTACCTTTATAAATATACTAGGCTTAATTAGCTTATATATATTTATAAGGTAGAGTACTACTCTATTATTAAATATTATACTATTTAATAATAGATAAGTATTAAAATCTATTATAGAGAAGGCTCTATAAGCTTCTAATTTACTAAGTAGTACTAGGTTAATTAAAGTAGCTTATATACTCCCTAGGTATTATAACTAACTAGAGCTTTTAACTAGCTCCTAAGACGTACTTAGCTAGATTTTTTTAACTACTACTTCTTTAAGAAAGCTATATTCTAGCTATTTAAGCTTTATATAGATCTACTCCTTTACTTTATTAGAGAGCCTAAATAGCTTACCTATAAGAGTAGTTTTTACTCTCTTATATTCTACTAGTAGCTATTTATAGTTCTTATTATAACGTATTCTACTAATAAAACCAATAACCTAATAAAACTAATACTTTTTCTTAGTATTATAAATACTACCTCTTTACTACTATATCTTAATAATAATAATAAAATACTACTATATATAAAAGTAGAGTAGAGCTTACCTTTTAAGCTTTATCTTTAGGCTAATTCTAAAGCTAGCGATATACTACTAAAGTTTTTAATATTAATTATTATTACCTCTCTAACTAACTTAAAGGAATTGTACCTTAAGCTACTATATACGCTAACAACTAGAAACTTACTCTTAATAAAGAGCGAATAATTATTAACTATATCCTTAACCTTAACTAATAAGGATTTACTCCCTAGCTCTATAAAGTAGCTAATATAGCTAATAAAGTACTAGCTTAGTAGAGTAGTAAGCCTATAGGTAAGAACTAGCCTATATACTTTATAACACGTTTAGAAGAGCTTAAGATAGTATTTAACTAAGTAAAGGATTGCTAGAAAATACTCTAGGAGGATCCTAAAGTTATTAGCGCGTAGTTTAAGCTTATAGAAGAGACTAAGGCTTAGTATAGAGTAGTAGATAAGGATATCTATAACTTTAATAAGACTAGCTTCTAGATAGAAGTAATTAGGTCTATAAAGGTTATTATAGGCTTAAAGAAGTATAAATAACCTACTCTTACTTAGAGTAGTAATTACAAGTAGGCTATAGTTATCTAGAGTATCTACGTAGTAGGGTACGCTATCCTACTATTTATTATCTACAAAGGGCGTATCTATATCTCTACCTAGTACAAAGAGATAAGTATACTACTAGACTAGAAGCTCTTAGTTTTAGAAAATAGCTAGATAATAAATATACTTAGCCTAAAGTAGTTAAAGTACTTTAATACGTATATAAAGGTATACTAAGTAGGAGTATACTAGCTACTTATCTTAGATAGCTATAAGAGCTACTTTAACTAGTAGTTTAAAGACTACTACTTTAAAAACAAGATCCTTACTCTCTATATACCTACCTATTTGTTATATATCCTCTAGCTACTTAACGTAGTATACTTCTTACTATTAAAGTATAAGTACTCTAATTAGGTACAAGGCTTAGTATAGAAATATATCTTCTATATTAATAAGAAAGGCTTTCTCCCTACCTTTAGAGATGTATTTTTTAATATATTTATAGAAGAAAACTATAAGAAGGCCTTTAAAGCTTTAGGACTTATCTCTCTAGACGTATAAAAAGTACTAGATTGCTTTAACGTATATATTTATACTCTACTAGGACTCCTACTACTAGAGACGCTATAGTAGTTAAAGACTCTAAGTACTATACTTAAATTTAGGTCTTAATTAAAGCTTATAAAGGACTTCTTTATATAGTTACTAATTTATATATAAGCTAGCTTCTCTTAGCTTACTAAAGGTACTAAAGTAATACTATACTAGAATACCTTTCTTTAGGCTTGTATATATAAGCTTAAAGAGTAAATAGATAAGCTAACTTAGTAGAAAACCTATAAAAGAAAGCGAATTTAGTATAGTAGTACAATAGAGTATAGAATAGTAGTAACGTAAGTAGCTATAAAGAGGTTAGGAGGTGCGTAGAAAGAGAAAAAGGCTTGTAGTAGGAGTACTTAAGAATAAGTATAACTAGGTTAATAGCGCTATAGGAACTATAGAAAGATAGGGTACAATATACAAATATATTAGGAAGGTAAAGAAGATACTTCTAAATTAGATAGTAGTATTATAGTAGTAAGGAGTACTAGGTAGAGTTTGTTATTAACCTCTAAAGAGGTAGTATTTATAGTACTAAGAAAAAGTATTAGTTTTATTAGGTTATTAGTTTTATTAGTAGAATATATTATATATATTTCTTTTAAGTTAAGCTTTTAGGCCCTATTTATAGAGCTCTAAAGGTAGTAAAGATTCTAGTTCTTTAACTAGTTACTCTTAAGTTATACTTATAGAGTAGAGCTAAAAAGATCTAAGCTACTTTAAGTAGTATAAGTATCTTATTACTAAGTACTAAGTTTTATATTACTACTTAGTATATTGTATATACTTAGTTTAGTATAAGCTTTACTATAATTACTTCTAGGAAGTCTTATATTATAAGCTACTCTTTTAGCTCTAGGATCTTATAGGCGTTTACTTCTAGGTATAAGCTATTCTACTCTTTAAGCTAAAGAGTAGTATTTTAATATCCTTACTTTACTTTATCTAAGTAAGCTCTATATTAGGCTTATATATAGTTAATTAAGCTAGCCTTAGTTAGTATATATTCTTCTTTAAGAGCTTTAACTAGCTCTTATAGTATATTATTTTAATACTTAGTTATTACTATAAGTACTAGTCTTATTAGCTTTAGATCTACTATAGTAATTACCTAGTCCTAGAGTTTCTAGAGCTTTATAGTGTAATAGGGCTACCTATAGTACCTATTAGATAGCTTACCTAGGTACGCAGTAATTGTAGTTAGAGTACAACGCAAATAGATACGAGTGTTAGGTTAACTGTTAATAGGGCTAAGGTATAATAATAATTCTAAACAGTAGATATTAAGAGTATATCGCTCTAGGTTAAAGACTAGGATTAATAATAGTATCCTAATAATATATATTATATTAACTATATACTTTATACTTTACCTCCTAATCTATTAATCTATTACTTTACTATTAATAGATTTACAAATTACTCCAATCTATTACTCTATTAATCTATTGTTTACAGATCTATAGATCTATAGATTACGTTACGTAATTGCTTATTACGTATCTAGGTTATATTCTACGTTACTATCTTACCCTAGCCCCTTATAGGTACTGTTCTCGGGTTCTTTGCTTATTAGTAATTCGGGCTCTACTAATTCTAAGTCTTGTAAAAGGTTATAACCTATAATATATAGCCTTAATTACCTATTTACTTGTATTAGCCCTATACTTAACTATCTTAAGCTAGTAGTAAGTATTTGTTTCTACGTATTCTATACTTATTAGACAAGTTAGGCGCTTTAGAGCTACTTGTTTAACTATAGGAGTATCTAAGTTAGTTTCTTCTTAGAGCTCTTTAATTTAAGTATATATATAGAGCTAGGTAAACTAGCTTAGCTAGTTAAAGTACTCTATAAGCGTATAGGTTCCTTTAGAGATTGTAGTATCTATTATTACGCTAAGCTGCGTAGTAGAAGATAGATTAGATTAGTATAAACTAAGCTTAGAGATTCTTCTAGCTTTTAATTATATAATATAGAACTTTATAGTATTTCTTAAAGTACTAGGCTTATAACTATAATAGAGAAGGCTTAAGCTTAGGAATAAGTAGGAGATAGATTATTTATTAATAGCTATAGCTAAGCTTATCCCTTTATAGTTAGGTAGTGCTTCTACAAGTCGAGGATCTAAAGATTTAAAGTGCAGGGAGCTGAGGTTATACAACTTAGTAGAGCTTAGCACGCCTAATTTAAGGCCTCTAGTACTTGCCTCTACGCGACAACAATACTATCCTAATAATAGATATTCTACTTATTATATATATAATAAGGCTACAAGATTCCTAAGATCTTGTAATACCCTAGATGTATTATAGTTATAGTCCTTAGTCTAGAGCAGGTCTAGTGCAAGGTCAGTGCACTATTAGTGCGGGGCCAGTCCGCTGCACTAGCGTATAAGAGGCTCTATACTTGCGTACAGAGTTAAGCAAGTATTATTTACCTTCTCAAGAATTTCACTTGAATTACCGTCATCCCTTTACTATCTCCTGTGGCCTACGGCAAGTACTATTGTCTTCTAGCTACCCTTAACAATATAGTATTGTTTACCCTTTACTTATTAGTTCTTTCTAATTCGTGATTTGTCTTTACAAATTATAAATTACCCTAATTCGTAATTTGTCTTTATAAATCGCAAATTACCCTGATTTGTAATTTGTCTTTATGAATCGCGAATCATGTCACGTGTCCAGATTATGTTCCGCAACGCTATCCCATCCGGGTGATGCGGGGTCGTTGGTTACCTCTGGTTCTATTGGGTCAAACAATCGTGTAGGGCCTTGGCCCGTAACAACCACCTAGCGAGCTACTTTTCGTACCCTACTGATTTTGAACGGCGATATCTCAACCAAAACATAATTAAATAAATTCCTACGACTCTGATAAAGAATTAACATCTATAGCGTCTAGGCAGGTTATTGCATTATGACCGGGCTTACGACAGATACAACACGCCCGCGCGCCCGTTTTACGCCGCTTCGACGAACCCTCCTCCGCGCCTTTTACCGCGTCCCTCCTGGCATGCCAAGCCCTTTTCTTTCTTGGGATGCCTCGGGAGTCGGCGGTGAGATTAAACGCACCGCAACAGTCGGTGTAACTGGCAATGGAAGCTGGCGATGGAAGCGGGCGATGTGGCGGTTATCTACCAGCCACAGCTGTTACTGGAGTGTGGGCGATTCCGCGACTGTCGCGCTTTGTGTGCCCGGATAGAACAAGGGAATACAGTGTCTTGCGTGTTGTATTCCTGAACGCTTTAGCTGAGTCTATGTATAGGAAGCGCATGGGCAAGACCACTAACGCAGACAATGCCCGTGGGTCTCTAAACCCATGCCTGGCCTGTGACTGTGATTTATCCGTCTGTGTGGGCTGTGGCTAATGGAGGCGACCGTGCACGATAGCCACAACGCCACATCCATCCACGGTGCCTGCCATTGCTTCCCCTTAATAAAATATTCTTCAACACTACGCACGAGTCTGATTTAAAATTTAAAAGGAAAAAAAAAGGGTGTGGCCGGAATGGGTCGGCTACCTCCCCGCTAGGGTCAGCTTGTTGTTGTCGCTTGCAAGTTTGCCTCTATTCATCGTAACGTGATTTCAGGCTAGTGCCCTTTAGGCTTAGGCCGGGGCGAATAAAACTCATCATCGCCTGAACCTGCGACATCCGGCGAAAGCCACTGCTTAGCTTCGGCCGCGGCTCCACATCCCACGCCGATTAAAACCACGATCCCCGAATTCCGGGCAAAGCTGGAGCACCCATGACCTAAAAGCATGCAATCGTTGCATCGGATTGGACGCCGCATGCTGTGAGATTCTTTGAAGAGACAAGCAACAACCCAAAGAGGTTCAGCCAGACGAGGGGCGATGTCGCGAGCGGTCGAGGCTATTTCGTGCACGCGGCATCATCGAATTCGTTCAAATCCAGATACTATCACCTGAGGATAACTCCAAAATCGGGCTCCCTCTGCAGCAATCCCTGACCTAACAATACAGCCACATCATACTGTGAAGGGATAGGAAGGGGGAAGGAGAGGGAAACATACCGCATTTCAGCCTCTTAACATGCAAGTAGGGTTTTAGAAGACGCATATCGGGTGATGAAGTGAAGCCTGAGCACAAGAGAAATTGTCTGACCATCTTACTTGAATGTGATGCATTTTGCTTCAATCTTTCTTGAACTCACGCGATGATGGATAGTTTAGTTGTAATCGTAGAACCTGTTTCGTCGCCGTGCTGACGAGGACCTTAAGTAGATTTACCTGTGAATATAAATAGGGGAAAGCAATATCGGGATCCTAAGTTATTCTGTCTCCTTTGACCTTCCCAATACACACCATTAATTCGTCATTGGACATGGAAAGATTCTTCCTGTTTTTGATCATAGCCCTTGTAATGGTGACCTCTACGGGTGCCCGTAGATCTGGTGCCATTGATCCTATCACAAATATCAATCAGCTCTCTGCCCAGAATAAAAAAGTTGTCAACTGGGTTAAAAAGTATACTGTCCCTAACACTCGCGACGCCAATGGCAACCCATGGGACTACAAACAGTTACCTCAGCCCCTTCTCGACTGGGGTGAGTACAAGAAAAACGCAAAAAAAGTCAAACCAGCAGCATGGGTCGCCGCTGTTGTCTCAGCCTATTCCATTCATGAGGGAGTCTCCAGCGTTGGAGATTTCTATCGCTTTCCCAGGGGCGCCCCCAACGAACAGGAAACTCTTCATGCTCTTCGGTGCGACAAATGCTTCGTCTATCCAGTGCAGTTTCCCCCGAACTCCGACTTCCCCACTCAAGTGTTCTCATACAGTCTTTGTCAAGGGAGCGCCGCGACACCGAATCTAAAGACCCAAACCTATGGCAGCAACTGCGGATGTGAATCCAGTGGTCCAGGCAAGCTGATCGGCCCAGATCAGCACTGTTATGGGCGAAAGAAAGGTGAATCCGACTGGCAAAACGGAATGTGGGGTATGGAGCAAAGTCATGTAGCTAGTGCAAAAGATGTGGCTATACGCTCGGAGAAGATTTACGCTGCGGTTAAAAAATCAAGATGGACGTATCGTGACGTTTTGGCCAATACTCTCAGTCAGGCGGGCTTTCCGAAAGGCTCTCAGATCTATGGAGACGTCATGCGGTGCGTACCAGTCAACGCGAAAACAAGACAGCCCCCGGCCGTCGGCGATCTTACGATGGTCTGCGCAGACTTGGTGAGCATGTGGCTGGTGAGGAATCATCTTGTGGGATTAACCGTTGCGTTGCATGATAATGACGGGTATTATTTTGGAGAGAGGTTGGAAACTATCAAGACCCTCGCATTTTATTATAATAGCTGATGAAGTGGGAAAGTCTGTGGACGGCATCTCTTTCAATCTGCTCTTGTATCAATGGTTGCCCTTTATGCATAAAGGACAGGGTCAAATTGGCGAACCACATTTCTTTTTGAGATCCATTCGTACGGAACGTTCCTTCCTAGGCATATATTGATATTCCATCTCTCACAATGATAAACCCATTCATACTGCAAGAAGCAAATCTCATCTGAAGCATCGGGCTTGACAGGATCATTGTAGAGGTCGGGAAAGGCCCGGGCCAAGGGCGTGTTTTTGATTCTAAACGCCGGCCTAGCAAGACTCGGAGCTTTTCGTCGTCGACCACGATGCTGTACTGGCGGGCGCTGACACCAGGGGTGCCTCGGTGGCCCAGGAGGATGTGAGACGTCGTGCTCGTGCCCGCCTGGATCCCGTCCCCGAGGCGCTCCAGTTGAAGGAGCTCAGAAAAGGTGAGGACGAGGCGGTCAACGGCGCCGTCACTTCCCTCGTCCTCTTCTGCCTGCGCATCGATGGCTGGCGTGGGCTCACGGCTGTCAATGGTGGCCTTCTCTGCCACGCCCCTAATAGCGGGCCGGAACCATCGTGCATTGTGGGTTAGTTTGAAGGCGCTACTGGCCCTGTTCTTGGAGTCTTGAGCAGTCAGGACCGCGAAGACGTCATGGTTGTACATTATGGGAGGACGAGACTTCAATGGATGAATAATGACACGTTGGTTTTGTCAGTTTGCTGAATGTGGGGGTAGTGTCTATGAAAGAACCCCATAAAAATTGTAAAAAGGGGAGGCTGCCCTGGCAGATATACTCTACATACTGTGTAACAAGGTAGAAACTTTCGACCTGCCAATACCATCGGTCCTCGGCGGCCCTGTTAGTCGCTCTTCAGTGCTGCAGTTGGTAGCCAGCGGAAAGAGGTGAGACAAGGGAGGCGATGGTTTCATTGTCCAAAGAAAGCAGTGGTGGTGGGGCATCCCACACGCTGATGCTGGGGGCGGGAGCCAAGAAATGCTCCGGGGAGCGGTGGCCCGTGACATGGTGGAACCCCCGCCATACGTGGTCCCATTGGGTGTTGGCATATATGCCACGCCATCGGGAGCGTCAATTTCGAAGGCGATTGCAAGTGCTGAGCAGGCCGACCCCCACCTCGCAGAGCTTCTCGCTATCAACGAAGCGGTTAACTGGCCATGGGATCCGTCCTACATGGCTCTCGACCAAGAAGGTCTTCCAACATACGCGTCCAGAATACGGATATTCTCCGACTCGCAGTCGGCGCTCCAGTCGATACGCAGCTGGAGGGCTGGCGCATGCCAGGAAGTGATTGCCGAGATCATCAAGAAGCTCTGGATGAGCAATGTCACGTTGTACTGGATCCCCGGCCACAAGGGAATCATGGGTAACGAAGAAGCCGATAAGCTAGCGAAGGCAGCGACGGAACCCGAGGGCGATGAGCCACCACAGCGCAATGGCGTCCCGTGGTATCTCATGACCCAAGCGTTGAAACGAGCGGAGATAGCCACTGGACCGCTCCTGTCAGGAAGAGCGGATACCGACAAGTTCACCAAGAAGATCGATGCAGCGCTTCACCTAGGCAAGGCCTCCGGGTTGTACCAGCAGTTGACCGGGTCAGAGGCTGCAATCCTGTCGCAGCTTCGGACGGGCAAATCGTTTCTCAACAGTACCTTCACAAGATTAACGCATCCGACACGGCAGCCTGCGAATGCGGGTTCGTGGAATCAATTCCACACTTCCCCTTCTCCTGCAGGAGGTGGACACGGCAGAGAACTAAACTGAGACAGCAGCACGGAGCCCGATTTGGGGATCTATCGTATGCGCTAGGAGGCTATTCCAGCAGGCGGCAAGGAGACCAGAATATTGACGGTCCGATTGAACGATGGAAGCCGGACATCAGCGTGGTCAGAGCCACGATTCAGTTTGCGAAAGACACTGGCCGTTTACAGACATGCGAACAAGAAACAGCAAGCGCAGAAGCGGATCTTAACAGCGAAGACGCCTTCGAATTCCCTCACCAGCCTACTAATCGAATACACCTCGAGCCTCCCCACACGCCTCCACCAGTGCGTCGCCGATTAAGAAGCGCACAACGCTAGAACTACCCTGCGGAAGCGAGGCCTCAAAACCAACCCCCCCCCCCGAGTCGCCTCTTAATCCCGACATTTCTATATTTCGAAGGTAACGTATCGCTCTCCTTTATTTCCTTGGCTAAGCATAGCGTTAAGTAATAGATGAGCAGTTCTCACAGTTAGCTTCTAAACTAGAGCAGGTGCATTAAAGCAGGATGTATTTAGTTAACGCCTAGTAACGGCCTATACCCCTAGGGTGCATAGCCATAATAGAACATACATACATATATACATACTTTTTTTCATCCTTTTATCTAGGAATGTGAAGTTATAGGATAGGAAGGGAGTAGCGTTAGGCATTTAACGTGGTGTTATAACGTGTCTGTGCGCGTAACGAGCCAGTTCGCGTGACGAGCCACCCTCACCAAAGTCGTGACATCAAAGATAAGGCTATAGAGCCACACACAATAGCTATTATTATAAAATTTTGTAGTAGAGTAGTAACTAGAGGCTTACGAGTAATTTAGACTATCTAAATTTTGCTAGAAGGCTAACGTTGCGGCTCGAGCGTGTAGTTTTAAGTAGAGCTACTATATAGCTACTCAAAACTCTTTCCTAGTATAACTTTACTAATATTTAATATTTTTAAAAACTTTTTAAATAATAAAAATTTTTAAGGCTTATATAATAAAAATATAATACAATCTTAAAATAATATATATTATTACTAATATAATTAGCTATTATAAATAGCTACTATATTTTTAAATTATCTTTTTACTTTAAATTATAATAACTTCTCTTCTAGTAGACTAATTAAGTTTATTTTTAAATATATTTAAATTTATACTAAACTACTTAAGAAATATAAGGGAATTATCTAATTATACTTAGTATTAAGAAAATTACTAAGTAGTAAAGGCTAGGTATTTTAAAACTAGCTTTAACCTCCTAAATCTATAAATCCTTAATATATTTTAAATATATATAAAGATTATATTATATAAATGTTTTATAGTATATAACCTAATACTTATAGAGTAAATTTAGTATAACTAAAATATTACTATTAATACTATTTTAATTTATAAGGTCCTATAGTATTAAAGATAAAATATATTAGAGACTTTTATATTCTTATTTTATTTATAATAAAATACTTTAGAATTTTAATTAAAAGATTATATTATAATTAAGATTAATATATATTTCTATTAAAAACAAGTTATTTAATTAAAAAATTTATATAATAGCTCTAGATTTAAACTAATTACTAATTCTACTTTAAATTTATAGCTAAAAATAATATATATTATATTTTATATTATATAACTAGGACTTATTAATAGATTTTATTATAAAATAAAATTTTTAGCTTTTTAATTAGTTTAACTATAGGGATTCTAGAATATATACTATAAAACTTTTATATAATATACTTTATATCTATACCTATAATATAGTTAAGTTATTAAGATTACTATTTTTATTATATCTAAAATATAGAGATTAAAGTTAATTTTAAAATACCTAGTTTTTACTACTTAATAACTTTTTTATTAGTAAATTTAGTATAGTAATTTTATATCTATTTAAAGGTATATTAAGAGGCTATAAATATAATAAATTATATTCTTTTAGACCTAGTATTAAGAAAGTTATTATCTTTTTAAAAAGTAAATTACTTAAAAAATATATAGTTATTATAAAAGCTTAATTATATTAATAATATAGTATAGTATTTTAAGATTATATAATATTTTTATTATATAAGCCTTAATAATTATTATTATTTAAAAAGTTTTTAAAAATATAAAATATTAGTAAAGTTATACTAGAAATAAGTTTTAAGTAGCTATTAGATTTAAGGGTTTTAAAGATTGTATATAGTTTACTAAGAGTAGTATAAGACTATAATAAATAGATATAATAATTAATTAATTATTCTAATTAATTAAGTAAGTTAATTAATTATTCTAATTAACTTATTAGTAGTTTTTTCTCCTTAGTAGCTCTATATACTTAAATCTACCTAGTTTTCTAAAGTTACCTTATATAGAGAGTAGAAATCTAATATCTCTATTATAGTAGTTTAGCCCTATACTATTTAGATTATAATATAATTAACTATAGAGAATAAGAAGCTCTAGAATTAATCTATAGATAAGTAAGTAAATTAATTAGATTTCTATATAAAAAATATTAGATATCTATCTAAGTTTATATACTTTAAGATTAGAGAAAAGAGATTTTCTAGTCTCTAGTTACTTTAGAATTATTCTAGGATTAGCTATTAATAAGATAGAAGTATATAGATAGTAACTAGTAAAGACTTAAAAAAGATACTTAGTACTAGAGCTAAGATATAAATTATCTAAATAATATTTACTTAAGAAACTATAGTATAAGTATATATAAAATAAATACCTAAAGTATATAAATAAAAAAATTAAGATAAAATATTAGCTCTAGAAAAAAATACTTAAAAAAGACTAGAGACTATATATAACTATAAGAGGTTACTACTAAGAAAAGAAGATATAAATTATAGTAGATAGTAGAGCTATAAAAAACTTTATTTTAAAAAAATTTATAGAAAAATAAGAGATACTATATATACCTAAAAAGTACCTAATATAATTAAGTACTATTAAAAAACTACTATTTTAGAAACTAATCTATTTTAAACCTAAACCTTTAATACTAAAAGTAAAAGAACTAAGAATTTAAAACCTAACTATAGATATAACTTAACTAGATAAGTTCTAAAATATAATACTTAGAATACTATAGCTTAAAATAGTAAACTCCTAAATTAACTATAGAATAGAAGAAATTATATATAGGAAAAATATACTATAAGTAAATATAGAAAAGTATATTAGAAAATTCTTAAAAGAATATAAGAAGTAAGAAGAGCTCTTTATAAAACTAGAAAACTACTAACTAATATATAAGTTATAGGACCTAAAAATAGAACTAGAAAAAAGAAAATCTATAGAATAGAGACCTATTTATAAAAAAATAGAAAAAGAATCCTAAATTAAGAAAGAATATATTAAAACTATACTTAAAAATAAGTAGATTAAATTTTTATAATTATTAGTAGTATATAGATCTCTTTTTATAAGTAAAAAAGAGATAATAGATAAAAGGTTCTATATAGACTTCTAAAGAACTAATATAATTATAGATAAGATATAAGATAAGATAATTAAAGTAAAGATTTTTATAAAACTTAATATATAGAACGTATACTATTAAAGATAGTTAAAGCTATTAGTAAAAAATAGTATTTAGAATATAATTTAAACTATATAAATATTATGTTTTACTTTTTAGATTAATAAATATACTAGTAATATTCTACAAAAATATTTATATAATACTATAAGATTACCTAGATATCTTTATATTTATATATTTAGATAAAATATTAATATTTTCTAAAAATAATAAAGACTATATAAAATATATATATAAGGTACTAGAAATATATATAGAAACTAACTTCCTAGGATTTATTATAGAACTAGGATAACTAAGAATTAAGTTAGATAAGATAGATATAGTAGTAAAATAGCTAATACTAAAAAATATTATAAAGATATAGTTATTTTATAAACTTATTAACTTCTATAAAAAGTTTATAGTAAGATAGTTAAAATTAATAGAACTCTTAATAAAACTTACTAAAAAGAATATACCTTTTAAATAGATAGTATAATATAAGAAAGTATTTAGAATAATAGAAGAGAAATTTTAAAAAATCTTAGTTTTATAAATATATAACCTAGAATTACTAGTAATAGTTAATATAGACGTATTAAACTAAGTATATAAAATAGTATTATAATAAGAAAAAGTAGTTATAAGAGAAAAATACCTAGTAGAGTACTTTTCTAAATAAATAAAACTAGTAGATATAAATTACTTTATTTATAATAAAGAAATACTAGTAATATATAAGGTATTTAAATAATAGAGAGTATACCTATAAAGAGTAAAATATAGAATATAACTCTATATAGACTATAAAAATCTTATAAGATTTATAATAAATAAAGACTAAACCTAATAATATACTAGATTTTAGAAATACCTAGTAATATTTAAGTTTAAAGTAATCTATATAAAAGGATTAGAAAATATACTAGTAAATATACTAAGCTATAGACTAGACTTATAATAAGAAGTTAGAGTAGAAAGAACTTTATTTATTAAAAATAAATAAGGATACCTAGAAATAAATAAACTTAAAGTAGCTGTAAATCTAGAAATAATAAGAAATAAATAAGATAAAAAGATTAAAAAGAAAATAAAAAAAAAATCTAAATACTAAAGAATTAGAATATAGGTTTAGAATAGAATTTAAATAAATTTATATACTAACTTAAATATAATAAGAATTTATAAGATAATTCTATAAATTACTAGAATATAGTTATAAGAGAATAGAGAAAACCTTAGAAAGACTACTATAAAACTACTATATACTAAAGGTAAAATAAGTAGTAATAGAAGTACTAAAAGATTATACTAAGTACTAAAGAAATAAGTAGAATAGATATATACTATATAGAATACTATAACTAGTAAAAGTACTAGAATAACTATAGAGAGTTATTATAATAGACTTTATTACTAAACTACTTTAATCTAGAAACTTAATTTTAGGAGCTAAATATAATAGTATCCTAATAATAGTAAATAAACTAATAAAGTATATATACTTTAGACTATATAAAGAAAAAGGTAGTATAAAAGAAGCTATATACTAGGCTATAGACTTAGTTATAAGATAATATAAAGTACTAGATAAAATTATTACTAATAGAGATATTAGATTTATATCTAAGATATAGAGTACTATTATAGCTTTACTAAGAATTAAATACAGTATATCTATAAGATATTACTTATAGATAGATAGATAATTAGAATAAATAAATAAAATAGTTAAGTAGTACTTTAGATATTACTTTAATTATAACTAAAATAACTAAGTAGTACTACTACTAATAGTATAGCTAGTATATAATAGTATAAGAAATACTATAATAAAAGTATTAAATACCTAAGGATATAAAGTTATAGAGCTTCTAAGTAGAAAAGATTATAGAAAGAATTAAAGAAATTTATAAATAATTAAGAGAAGATACTAAATTTTAAAAAAAATAGATAATATAATACTATAATTAAAAATATAAAAAGAGACCTTAATTTAAAAAAAGAAAAAAAGTATAGTTATAAAGAAAGAATATTAAAAGTAAATAACTAAGTTTTAAACTAGACTATATAAAGATTAGACTATATAAAATTAAAAAGTAAGTAATACTAATTATATACTTTATATTCTATATCTTACTATTAGAAAGAGTATTATAGAATATAGAACTAGTAGTATATAAAGCTAATATATATAGAAAATAAGAAAAATAAAAAGCTTAGAAGATTCTAGGATACTAACTCTAGAATAGAAAAAACTACTATCTAATTAAGTAGTTAGGAATAGATAAGAATAGAAGACTATAAGAATATATATAGAAACTAGAAGATAACTTTAACTACTCTAAGTTACTAGAAGACTTCTAAAGTTAAAACTTAGTAACTTACTTTATAGTAAACTAAGAAAATTATTAAAGTCTAAGAGAAG
Organism: Ophiosphaerella herpotricha; assembly: GCA_028458525.1. Lineage (NCBI taxonomy): Eukaryota > Fungi > Ascomycota > Dothideomycetes > Pleosporales > Phaeosphaeriaceae > Ophiosphaerella > Ophiosphaerella herpotricha. The sequence continues at coordinate 24,954 of JALNQK010000245.1, forward strand.
ATAGTTACTACTAGTAATAGATAGAGAGGTAACTTAAGTAATAATACTAGTAAAAAGAATATAAGAACTTATAGAGAATACTTTTACTTCTATTAGATTTAAGAAGTCTAATATAGAAGTTACTAAAAAGGCTTTTTAGTAATAGCTAAGTAGATTAATTAATTAAGGAGGTTTAAATAAGTATATAATAAATTTATATAATAAATAGTTAATTAATTAATTGTAGTAATTAATTACTCTAATTAACTAATTAATTATTCTATTCTTCTAACCTCTATATCCTAGCTACTCTATATACTTAAATCTACCTAGTTTACTAAGGTTACCTAGTATAGCTAGTAGAGGGCTACTATCTTTACTAAATTAGTTTAGCTCTATACTATTTAGATAATAATATAATAGACTATAATATTTATAATAACTATTTAGTATATAATAGTCTAGCTCCCTAGCCTCCTATAGTTATATTAGCTAGTATACTATACTTAGAGAGAAAGAGAGGCTAAGAAGATTATACTTTTTTAGTATCTCTAGATTATACTCTAAGTTATATATCTAAGTTATATATCTTATCTAATAACTTCTTTAGTATTTAACTTAGCTTCTAATATAATAGATTATATAACTATTTTCTTATTATTATATACTTTTAGCTTATAAAGATAAACTAAATAAGCTTAGTTCTTTACTAGCTTACTTAAGGCTTTAGCTATTAGGGCTAGAATATACTTATAGTTAACTTTAGTCTCTTAAATTTATAATAATAATTTCTCTTTAGCCTTATTAATAGCTTTTCCTAATAATATTAAGCCTTAGAGCTAGAGTTAGTTTTAAGAATATATACTTAGAAAGTAAAATACTAGAAATATTAGTATAAATATATACTTTATAGACTTTACTTAGCTTTATAGAAAATATATAAGTAGAGTTAGTAGAATAATAATAAAAGTAAAGAATTATCTTAATACCTTAGTATAATATATAATTAGCTAGATTAAAATAATAGAGAGTAGATTTAGTAAGTATAAAAGATATATTAGAAGAAATAATTAATATATAAGATACTAATAACTAAAATATCTAGAATAGAGAAACTCTTAGGCTAGAAAGGCCTAGAAAAAAAGATAGTATTATAGGTTATAACTTACTATAAGAGTTTAAACTAGTAGAACTAAAGTTACTAGAATATAATAAACTAGTAATATATAATTATAAAAGACTTAGATAATATAGTAATATAGAAGATAACTTAGGTATATAATAATTATAATAGGGCTACCTAGAGTACCTATTAGATAGCTTACCTAAGTATATAGTAATTATAATTAGAGTAAAATATTAATAGATATAGGTTTTAGGATAACTATTAATAGGGCTAAAGTATAATAATAATTCTAAATAGTAGATATTAAAAGTATATTACTCTAGGTTAAATTTAGGATTAATAATACTATCTTAATAATAAGTATAGTATTAACTATATACTTTATACTTTCTACTTAATTTATAGATCTACTAATCTATAATTTATAGATCTATATATTATAGATTATATTATATAATTATTATTATATATCTAGGTTATATTCTATATTACTATCCTATCCTAGTCTTTTATAGTTACTATTCTTAGGTTTAATTATTATTATAAAGAGTTATAACTTATAATAATAATAGTTATATAATATAATCTATATTCTATAAATCTAATAATAATAGATTAAAAGATTAATAGATTAATAGGATCTATAGATCTATAGATTAAAAAAGAATTAAAAAGTATATACTTAATATAATACTTATCTCTAGGATAGTATTATTAATTCTAATTTTTAACTTAAAGTAATATACTCTTAATATCTACTATTTAGAATTATTATTATACTTTAAGCTCTATTAGTAGTTACCTTAAACCTATAACTAGTAAAGTTATACTCTAACTAATAATAACTATATACCTAGGTAAACTATTTAATAAGTACTATAAGTAACCCTATAATAGTAATTTTAGAACTACTCTATCTCTAGATTATATATTTTATCTAATATACTTTCTTAGCTAGAAACCTTAGTTTTTAGCTAGCTATAGAGTAATTAGTTTAAGTTAATCTTATTTTTCTTCTAGTTAAAGTTAAGTTTTACTTAAAACTAATTAATCTTACGTAACTAGTATAAGTTAATTAAGAAACCTTACCTATTTATTTAATAGTAATACTTTTATTAGTCTATCTATTTTTATTTTATCTAATTATATATACTTTATTTATAGAGTCTCTTTTAAAACTTTTTATCTAAGCTAGTAATTATAGATATTAATATACTTTAGTTTAGTTTAAAGCCTTACTATATTCTAAGTTACTAGTTAGATTATCTAAGTATTATTATATTTAATTATAATTAGATTAGTCTATAAAGTAATCTAAAGCTTATAGAAAAGTTATATAATAAAAATAGCTTCTTTTACTACTTAAAAAAGAGTAAAGAGCTTAGCTTTAGTTATAAAAGTAATAACTATATTCTACTTACTTACTCTTTATACTATAAAGCTACTAAATAGTTTAATTATATATTCTTAAAAACTCTTATTATCTAAAGTATTATTAGTAAATAAAGTATTACTTATAATATTAAGTATATCTTTACTTTCTAGTTCTAGTACTTATACTTAAGTAGATTAGAGATAGAGGAGTACTTAGTTAGCTACCTTTTAATACTTATTACTTAGATTAACAAGGAATTAAGCTAGGTAAGAAGTAGTAAAAGTAATATCTAGTCTAGTTATAACTACTATAAATAGTAGAGATCTAATTTTATATTAGTACTTATTAATCTTAGAAGGAGTAGTAATCCTTTCTTATAGAAATAGCTTAATTATAGCTATTAGTATATTATATCTTTAATCTATAAAAGTAATAAGTTATTTAATCTTTTTAATATATTAGGCTTAAAATAATTAGATTAGCTTCTTAGCTTAATCTTAAATTACTTTAATTCTAAGAAACTATTTTAGTTCCTTTCTACTTATAATTAAATATTTATCTTTAAGTAAAGTAATAGTTTTATTAGCTTTACTCTCTCTAAACTAAAAGTATATAATAATAATATTATCTATATAAAAAAATATAATTATTCTATTACTAATTATATAATAAAGCTTATATAAGACTAGTTTAAATCTATACTCTTTTAAGATTTTAGTAAACTCTTTTTACTATAGAAGTAGAGAGATCTAGAGTTTATATAATAATCTCTTAACTTAGAAGATTATTCTTAGTTTCTAATATCTATAGTATATCTTTATATAGATTTCTTAATTAATTAAAGTATATATAAAGGTATTTATAATATTATACTATTTAAGTTTAAGATTATATTTAGTAGTAATTACTATATATATATAAAATAATTAGCTTACTAGAGTTATAGTATAAGTATTTTAGAATATAATATCTTACTACTAATTCTTTCTAATAACTAGTAAAGCTTTATATCTAAGTAATTAGTAATCTTAATCTAATTTATAAGTATATACCTATATATAGTTTAAGATTTATTATATAGATTATTTAATTAGTATAGTATTTACTTCTTCTTATAACTTTATTAGCTTCTTTAAAAAGCTTATAAAGTAAGTAACTTACTAGTAATATATAAAATTTTAGTAGTAGTAAGAGCTAGCTTAAGTATAGCTTTATACTCTTAGTAATTAAATACTTTATTTAAGCTTTATTAATAGTTAATCTATTAAATTACCTAATACTTCTCCTTTAAGTTCTAGCTATAAACGTAGCTACTTATAAGATTATTTTAGCTAATTATTAATAATTAGTTTCTAATCCTATTTCTAATTAGGTAAAGAAAGCTACTAGTAGTAGTATTTATAGTAGAGTAAAATAAGCTTCTACTATCTTATATCTATACTTATATTATAGCTATTTCTAAAGCTTACTTTAATCTTCTTAAGTAATCTTATCTTCTTTATAGAAGGACTTAGTTTCTACTTAATTTCTAATTCTACTTAGTAATTTAACTAATCTTACTTATACTATAATTTCCTTAAGTACACTATAAATAAAGTTATCTATAAAATCTTCTATCTTTTTATTAAAGATTATATCCTTATTAAATACTATATCTCTTATACTAATTACTTTTCTAAGAAATAGAATCTATATATAAAAGATATTTATTAATCTATACTTTATAAAATAGCTAATCTATATATTTAGATTAAGTTATTAAAGTTTTAATTTACTTTAATAAGTATTATTAGTTATTATAAAGGCCTTATATCTATAAGCTTTAAGATAAGCTTAGTTTAGTCTCTATAGACTAGTAATAATCCTATTTAATCTAGCTACCTAGGTAAATAACTTCTTATATAAAGATCTTTACTTATTTAAGTAATTTAGTATTTAATTATATAGGTATACTATAGCTTAATTAATTTCTAGCTATATTATTTATACCTTTTCTTTAATTATACTCTCTAAGTATTCTACTCCTCTATTTTAAGCTTGTATATTAGGAGTAGAAGGCTTAACTTTAATTCCTATTAATATTAAGTACTATAGTATATTAGCTTTAACTATTACTATCTTATTATTAGCTTTAATTACTTTAATTGTAATATTATATTAAGTTTAAAGAAACTTAACTAGTATCTTAAGTAGTTTAATAATTACTATAGCTATTTAGATATCTTTAAAGTAGAAGTCCTAGATATACTAAGAATACTAATTAATTATAACTATTTAGCTTCTTTTATTATTTAAGCTTCTTAGTCCTTCTATCTAATATAAAAGAATCTCTTTATATATTTACTTTATAGTAGATAGAATTAGATTATATAATCTTAGTAGAGTTTTATTATTTTTCTTTTATATATATAGTAGGGTAACACGAAAAAAAGGCTTAAAAAAAAGTTATAGTTTTTAACTTATTATAACTCTACGAATATTCTAGCTAAAAATACAAGTAAATAAGAATATAAAATAGAAAATATAGATCTTTAATTTAGATTACTACGATTTTTAATTACTAAGCTTACTTGAGCTAGGATTCGAAGTATTTAGAGGACTTTTTTTTAAGCTAACTTTAGAGTTCTATAGTTTTTTATTTTTAGAATCTTTTTTTAAGATTATTTAGTATAGGATAGATATATATAAAAATATTAATATATTGTAGTTATATATTATTCTAAATATTTAAAGAGTAGATATTAAGTAAAAGGTATAAAATTAAACTTTTAGTAAAAACTTATATTTAATAGCTATAACCCCTTACTATTAGTACTTAGTAGGATAACCTTTAGTATATATAATATTATACTATCGCTTTAGAAGAGATAATATACAATTATCTATAGTATATTATAGTATATAGGCCTACTCCTCTTTTATAGCTCTTTTAATAGTCTCTACCTCTAAAGAAGTAGTTTCTATAAGATAATTACCTTTAAATTACTTAATTAGTTAATCCTTAAGTAAACTCTATACGTTTTTAATAGGGTTTAGATCTAGACTATAGAGAAGATAAGGAAAGAGTTTTACTCTATTACTCTTAAACTAATTAAAAATAGTAAAAGCCTTATATATTTTACTTTTACCTTTTAAAAACTATAGCCTTATATACAAGTTAACTTTTTAATAAATTTAATATAGTATATATTAAATAGATTTATAATAATTATAAAAAAAAAGTAAAAAAAAAGATAGTTAACTTATTAGATTAAATAACCTTTTTAATATACCTAGTAAGAATTCTACTTATATAGTAAGATAATTTTAGAGTTATATTATTAATTAGGTTCCTAATATACTCTAGTTTAGATCTCCCTCCTATCTAAATAGATCTCTAAACTTAGATCTTTAGTCCTTTTACTAAAAAAGTAGTTAGTAAAATAGTATTTAAAAAATAAGAATTTTAAAATAAAACTATACGTAAAATAAAGTATTTTAGCCTATTAGGATTTAGGTTAAACTTACTTCTATTAGTTATAGAAATTCGTACTTTTCTAACCTCTTTTTTTCCCTTTTTTTAATAATATTTAGACCTAGCTCCTTTTCTAGCCTCTATACCGCTTTTATCTAAAAAGATTATTTTTCTTAGATTAAATT
>JALNQK010000246.1:0-31067 GCA_028458525.1 Ophiosphaerella herpotricha
CTGTTTAGATTGTAACGTAATTAACTAATATTCTTATAATACCTGTTTCGCATGTAATAGTCTAGATAGATAGCCTCCTATAGTTTAGGATCGGCGTAATCCTAGGACTACTTACTCTCTAGATTGTATATCTTATCTGACATATATATAAGCGCGTACGCTAGCACAAGAGCTTGTTGCTAGTATTAATTATTAACGCAATTAATTAACTTAAAAAGGGAGCTTATAAAATAATACTAGAAGCTAAGTTAATATATAATTAGATTTCTAGTCTTAAGAGAGCTAATAAGGTAGCTAGTAAGCGTAAATTACGAAATAAGAAGCGGATTTAGAAGAAAGGAGTCTTGATAAAGGGACAAGGAGAGGATATAATTACTTAACTAGAGGCTGATTACTAGATTGATTGTAAACAGCGCGAGAGTAGGCAGCGTTTAGGCTTGAGTTGCTAGGCTCGCGCACGCTGTAAGAGGTGCAGAGAGACTAGGCATAACTTACGTACGTGTAAGAAAGATAGAGAAGCTACTACTTGATTTATTATACAAATATATACTCTCTACTCTACTGTGTTGTTGAGTTATACGCTTGAAGAGGTGCACAAAGTTGGTTGGGGTGGCGGCTCGCTTGTAATGGCGGCTCGCTTGTAAACCACGTTATATTAAGTAGTTTATAAGATAAAGTAAGATAATAAATAAATCTAGAAAATTGGGGGCCAAAATAATATATCTCAGGAATAATAGAACCTATAAAGCTAAGAATTTTAAGATGAACTAAGTATATATATAAAAGGCTATACTTGCATTTTTAGTTTCTTTTATAGAGCTGTTGCTAAGATTCAAGAGGCCGTTTTTCAACTTTTTTGGTGTGTTTTGGGGTGCGTCACTCGCTTGTACGCGTCACTCGCTTGTAAACCACGTTAATCGTTCAGGACCTCGGCTTCCGCAAATCCATAGAGAAAGGGCCCTTGTTGCGGCCGCTGGTGAAACCAGTGCCAGAATTCAGCATACCCAAAGCCGCCTTGGAGCTGTCTGGGTATATCTTTTCGGTTTGGCTTCACGGCAAGCATGTGTGCCCTGCATCCAAAAACACCGTTAGTGCCGTGGAGACTTGGTCAGATACTACCCGCATAACCGTTGGTGGCATGCAGGATAGCTCGAGTGCTGATAGACCCCTTACGAGTGTTGACTTTATAGCATCGTGAGGGACCGTCATTGGTAATTTCAATGCTGAGCGCTGTAGTATGCGGGTGTAACGTCAAAGGAGGTGCTCGACTGAGTGCCGTCTGGAGAAGCGCATGGACGAACTTTCTGGGGTGTATAGTTCCAGATTTTTCCAGGAATGCTGCACCAAACTGGGCTGTGAAAGGACCAAGATCGAATTTCTGGGTCAGTCGTCAGTCGACTATCCAATGGCATTTTATGACTAGGATCGGGCTTTGACTCACTTTCAAGGTCTCCTCTGAGGTCAAATATGTGTTCTGAGGCTAGTATCCGTGGTCTTGAGCGTATTTCCAATCCGCCATAAAGGCCTCTCGCTTGTCGGCGGGCTCAAAGACGACAGCAGTGCCTGTCAGACGCGGGTCGACTTTATCAGCGATTCCCAATGTGTCTATGCATCCCAGCATCATGTCTCTATTCTTGATAGCAAAACGCTTCAATCTAATGGCTTCTTCAGCGCCCCACGTCTCTACAGTCTTGATCAGCTCATAGCATTCTGGCCTTGAAACGTGACCGCCATTCCTCCCTGTGGCACCGGTGCAAATTCCACGTGCCTCAAGTAGAGCAATTCGGAGATCTGGCCGTTGCCATATCAGCTCGTACACTGCTGCAGCGCCTGAGATGCCTGAACCAATCATGACTACATCCACTTCAGAAGGCAGGGGAGTGAATGCCCAGATTTGATCGAGGTAGATGCCGTGGTCACGAATCCAATAACTGAGGCAAGATGAAGCATCTTCTGGAAATTCATCTGGGCGCGATGCTGGCGCTAGGTGTCGTGCCTCGTCGTGACCTTGCGCGACATAGATGGGATTGTTCATCCAAGTAGTCATACTGGGCCAGAAATACTAGCAGCTGCTCATGAAGCAAGAGCTTGAATGCTTGAATTTCCCCAGTATTTGTATAAGATCAGTACTAGCCTCTGGCAATCGCATTCGGGAAGGCCAAGCGAGATACCTGCTAGTTCCTATCAGAGTGTTCCCTCTAACATTCTAAAGTTGCCGACGGCCATTAAATAATCTGTCCCTCATTCTGGATTCGCACAGCTCCCTCTCCGGTCACGGACATGCGGCCTTTTAAAAACCGACTGCTAGTGTCTGCTTAATTACACTAAGTTTTTAGGAACATGATTCTTTTAATTGTTTATATAGCAAACAAGATATATGTGCTTTTATTTCCTAAGCATTGTGTGTTGTATCCCTCCCCAAAATTGTCCCAAGTGTTCTTAGCATACCCAAAACCTTCTCTTCGGAATACGGCAAACACCCTATTACCCACAAACAGGCTGGCGCATTCTCATAAGCTTGGGGGGTATCTCCAGTCTCAATTAATGACATGACCATTCAATTAGCTGTACAGGTCTTACATTTCTCATGGTTTCGCCTATCATACTCAGACATTGAGGTGAAAGCATATCGGACCTGGTCGAGAGATGGGTCGACAAAACCAACAGGTCTGGTTGCACAAGTCCAATTCAACACATTTGGTATGGCTTCATATGTTTAGTACTTCATGGTGCCGTGAGGCGGTGCAACTGTACCTCCAGATGGCAATATGGTCCTGTCGGCTGCTAGACCACTTTTGGTTTTCGAAGAAGTGTTTTGTACAATGTCCAAATATTTTTGTCGTATAATACCAAGCTCTACGGCAAGTTTCTTGTACTCCCACGCTGAACGTTGGTTCTCGATGTTCGATAGTTCAACCTCTTTGGTCAAAGGCTCACCCAGCTCCTGGAGGGTGTTCCAGACGTCCTTGCTCCCTGTTGCACCCAACACCCCCATCAATATGGATTCGATATCTTTGCCGTAAAAAGGCTCGATATGAATGACCTGGTGACCCGCAATCTCAATTTTGTTGCATAAGTCTGCAAGACAACGCTCAAATGGGGGATCAGGAAGAACGACACCATCATGGGCTATGACGACAAAACAAAGCTTGCGGTTGTGACCTGTTCCCTCGAGATACCTATCGTCACGCCAGGGTATCCGAATGACGCTGTGATCTTTCTCCCAAGGCCGTGTTGATAGAATCATCCTTGTGCACACCTCGAGTCCATCTGTGCTTCTTGAGATTGGCCCGTAAACATGCATAATGAGCGTGTCTCCAGACATTTTGTCGGCACGGTGTCCCGGAAATCGCCCTGGCGATGGACAAAGGCCATATAGGCCATTGAAATGCCTATAAAGCGATTCTATACCCTACCGGCGTACTGGCCGGGGTGGTACTTATATATATGGTTAAGGCCTATACGGCGTTGTGATGTCGCACTTGGCCAAGGTGACTAATAAGGAGAAAAGGTAAATCGCCGGCAGGAATTTTGGAAGTACTTAGCTTGGTTAGCCCCGTTCCAACACGGAGTCTCGGCGCTGCGAGTGGGTCCATGGAACAGTTTAAATACGAAGTAGTACATTAGCAGCTATCCTCCCTTCTGCATGGCAATTTTTATGGTACCTTCCCAAGGCGTCGGAAACAGACATGCCTCCTCAAATTCAAGTGATCCGCAATGCCCAACAGATACCAGGCGCGCAAGTTTGGGGCCCTGGACTTATTCAGATCTGATAGTGTCTCAGTAGGTGATTTAACGTCGCTACGTAGCATAATTATTGACTTCTACTTTTAGAGAGGGAGCTGAAAAACCAGCCACTGCAGGAATATGGCACCCCGAAGACGTCACCGAACCAATCACTGGAATTGTCGGAGAGGCCGACGAAGTGAAGTATGTTCTAAGTGGAGAAATCACTCTTCAAGATGAAACTACGGGCGAAAAAGTCACTGCTCGAACTGGTAATCTCATTTGGCTTCCGGCGGGCGCAAAATTGACACTTGTTTGTTCAAAGAATGTATCAACTATCTATATCGAGCAACGGCATGCGGACTGGCTGCCGCAAACTAATGGTTTTGAGGAGAAACTTAACGCAAAACTAGACAAGCTGATTGCATCATACACTGAAAAGAATCCTAAGTCGGTAGCTACATTAGAAGAAGCTACTAAAGTACTTTCTGGAGGAAATACGCGGGTTGTGATCCACCATACCCCTTTTCCGCTCGTGATGGGAAATGGGAAATGGGAAAAGTACAATGGTGACTTCCAGAGACAGTACTGAGTATCTAGACTTTGTCTCGGAATACTCAGCCGCTATGTATGGGCGCTCTCGTGCTAGGATTCGCGAAGCGATTAACGAGGCGATAGCACGGGGCATAAATCTTGGCAGCACGATCGGGAAAGAACCCGAGTTTCGAAGTATGATTCGGACGAGATTCCCCTCGATGGAACTTCTGCGATTTACTAATTCTGGCACGGGAGCAACTACGCTAGCGGTAGCTACAGCACTGGTATTCACGAGACGAAGGAGGGTAGTAAATCGAAATGCACCATACGTATTAGAGTTGAGCTTACTGATTTTGCCAGGTCCCCATGTTTGGTAACGGCTACTACGGAAGCACAATGAGCTTCTTCGGTAAACCTGGTTCGCACTTGAATCTTCCTCATGGCTTTGTCATTGGCGAATATAACAACATCCAAGCCACGTGGCCCCTAATCAGTGCAGAAATCCGCGCCATCCTCGTTGAGCCCTTACAATCCGTTGGTGGTGTCCGGCTACTCGCGAGCTCTTACAGCTTCTTCGTGATGAAGCTACGGCTTATGGCTGCTTATTGATTTTCAGTGAAATTGTCGCTTCGAGACTTCAGTACCACGGACTTCAAGGCTACTGAAATATCAAACCAAATATGACGACGCTAGGGAAGTACCTTGGGGTTGGGTTTCCATTCGGTTGTTTCGGTGGAAGGCGGGGCATCATGGAACAGTTCGACCCCCGAAACGCTGAGCATTCAGCCCATCCAGGAACATATAACAACATCCTCACTATGATAGCTGGAATTGCAGGCATGAAACTTGTAACCGAAGAGGAGATCTCAAGAATCAATGCTCTAGGTGACAGGACGCGAGCAGTTATAAATGAAATCGTTCAAGAGCATGGCCTACAAGACGTGCAGGCTATTGGCTTCGGAAGTGCGGTGGGGCTTGATGTTCAGGGGAGCGCGAAGGACTTGATCAAAAACATAATCTACTTCCACCTGTTGGAGCAAGGGATAGTGATCGCAAGACGAGGTTTTCTCTTGTTCAATCTCATGCATACAACTGAGCATGTTGACCAGTTCTTAGGAGCATTTAGAAAGACAATGGAATTCATTGTCTAATGTGCCTTGCATAAATTTTCATATGCGTGGGGAGTAGGGAACAGGTTCATTGATTCTAGCTATAGTTGATTAGTTATTCATCCGCGTTGTCTACTATATATTGGCGTACTACTATGATGTTGAAGTAACTTAATAAATTTCTTCGGAAACGTCGTTTACCCTATTTGAATACCTTATTTTACTCTATGAACAAAGACAGTACCAAGAGTATACTCAAGTAGACGACTGCTCTGGTTTTGTCCAGCCCAGCTCTGTCGCACGCAACTTAAGCACCCGAACGGCCAGGCCGTTGAACTCGTTGAGCAAAGCTTCCACCTCTGGCTTATTCAAGAGGTCCATATGCTTCGAAATCACCTGGCCTACCACATCTCTTAAACCTTTGTCATGTTCCATTGTGGTGCTAAATGCATAACAAGCTGCTGGTGCAAAGAGCTCATCGTCCCAGTATTTGGTGCATGCGCGGTCGAATTTCTCTAGCGCTAACTGCTTCAGGCCAGCAATGTGGTATTTATCGCCAACCTCATACATCCGAGCATGGACCATGAGCTGCGAGGCGTCTGCATCCGGTGGTTGAGGGGCTGTACACTCAGCGCATACGAACTTTACGCAGGAATCATAACATGTTCCACTATCGCAGGAATGATGCGGGCATATCATATGATTTGGGGACGGACAGCCTCGTAGGCACGTATGTGGGAAGTCATAAACATAACCATCTTGCTTAGGGACTGTTACCGTCCAAATCCCAGCCTGAGAGTACTTGATCTTGGGTAGCTCAGGCTCATATTCAGCTTCATAAAAAAACGAAATGAGAAGCTTTACGGTCTCGGGATCGTCGTCTGGTAGGTCTATCTTGGCCTCTGCTGCTTCCTGTGAAATTTGGTGAGTCAGAATAGACGAAGGATAAGGGTGCAGAGCTATAGCCCAGCCTACCTTGCCTACTGGAAACGTCTCGGCTTTCTCAAAAAAATCTGAAAGAGGACACACAATAGCTTTGTGCACACTATACACATCTGAGCCGCATGTAATTGTGAGGTCAGAGTATTTGCCTGAGGAAAGCAAACTGCGCCAGCGTTAGCGGAGTGTCACGGGGCCGAAGTTGAGATTCGTACCTCTTGGCTCTTGCTACAAGCTCATCGCGTACAAGCTCGGCCATCTTGAATGTTTACTTGTGACCTCGATTGTCGTATTGAAGATTTAGGTGCATATCATTTGACCTCAAGCTACAAGCGGTGATTGAGGTGGGACACTTAAGCTTACGATATAGCTCGAGAATCAAGGATCAAATATTGATCTATAGAGTTCTAGGAAGGATCAGTAACTTAAGTAGCCGAAGGCATTCTCAATGCGGTTACTAGTTACTCCGAGGCGCAGCATACATAATTACCCCGCATGCTGTACTACCAATACAAGCTGTTTTCCTACTAAAAGATTATCCGCATGTTGCGATACCCAATACAAAACCACTAACAACGCGCCACGCGCCCTACTACATCTATGTACGTAATACGCATGTTCGTTTAATACACGCTGAACGGGACTAGTTAACGGGCATACCAATAACCTATAATAACCTAGTATGGCCCCCTAGCCTATGTAGTATTATATTAGTTTAGACTATATTAATGTAAGGGGTTGTCCGTAGGACTAGGCCTTGTCGGGCTATGGTGTGGCGACGTCGGACGGCGGGCTGGTAGACAAGCATGCTTGCTGGATAGGAGTTACTGAGGCGAACAGTCACGCTTGTGTGCAAGTAGGTACTAGGCTTAGGTGAAAGCTGAGCTTGACTACGGGGTTTCTATCTATGAACGGAGATGTGCCTATATACTTGTGTGCTCTTGGCTGATTTGCGGATTCGTTCCTGCGAATCAACGAATCGATCACGTGTTCAGATTGTGTTTCATAGCGTCGTCCCAATCGAGTTCCTCTGGTCCACCGTACGTGGTGTCATAGTCTTCGGTACTGCCGTACTCCGGCCCGATTGGTTCCAAGTCTTGTGTTGTTAGGGGATACGTGTAGCAGCGAGCAGGAGTAATAATAGTAGGGGGATAGGGATATAGATTAAGTACTATCCTTCTAGTATTAGGAGGGGGGGCTCCCTTTTATACCTCTGTCGGGAGGCCTTGATAGCGCCAGGGCTACGCTGGGGTGACGCCGGTGTCGCCAGTGTCTTCCGAGATCACGTATGGTGCCTTTCTCTGGTATGTTCGTAGCCCTCTTACACTTTACTAACTATAGGAAGGAAGGAAGCTTATATTTAAAGATAGTAGAGATAAATATACTATTGAGAAAATATATATACTAGGTGTATGAAAATATAGTATATGGTTCAAATTGATCGTGGTGTTGGGCCTTGGGATAGCGTGGAAACAGTCTTAGGACAAGCGGTTGATTCTTACGAGAGGAATGAGTTCTAATGGACAAGGTGGTTGCTTGGTAACTTAAAGTTATTGAACACGATGAGCTATAAGGGCTTATCGAGGTTCTTATATACATGCAAGACACTGATCCATTCCGGAGCGCTCCCTATGGAGCGATCCATCCCGGATCGGTCACGTGATTGACTGCGCCTCAGGCCCGGTGCCCAATGGCCTCCCTTCCCCCTATTAGGCGTTCCCTGGGATCGTAACACGTAGGTGTTTAATAAGCATTCTATGGGTATATCATGACGTGAGTATATTATACAGCGACGCTAACACGCAAAATAGGCGTTCTACAACATGCGAAAATCTCCAACGCGTTGTACGGCATACGCAAATCATGAAAATCATGAAATAATCCTAGAACGGTTCTAGTATATAATGTTGTTTCCTTGCCTTTAGCGTTGTGGACTTCGTTTGGCTTAAGTCGGAAAAGCTAGATTCTATCGTTAATTAGAATCGGGTGCCCTTGAGAGCCCCGAAGTCATCCGTGAGAACTAACTATTCCACCCGCTATAATGCTAGATGCTCCACACCGTCTCTACTTGTAGAAGGTCCTAATATACCTATAGCCGTTCACAGCTTTTTACTACCGTCCGGCGTCTAGCGTCTAGCGTCTATTCCCTATACGGGTTAACTTTCCCCGTGACTGGTTCGCGGGATCGTTGGCCCGTGACCAATTCGCAGAAACATTATCCCGGGTCTAATTTATAAAAACGTTGGCGTATAACCAATTCGCAGAATTTTGGTCTATAACCAAGTTGTAGGAACGTTAGCCCGTAACTAATTTGCGGAAATACTAGCCTCTAACCAACTCACAGAAACATTAGGGTTGTGCTATACTTTTACCAGTAGATCCGGCCAATGCAAACGGATAAGCTCTCTATATATTAGCTAATCTACTTTTATAAGTTTAAACTACAACAGTACCTTTTATGATGTTATTAAAGCTCCGTTTCAAAGGTTATCGTAGTAGCTAAGTCTAAACTCCTACGAACTGCGCATAGGCTGTGCATGAAAAATGTCTACAATGCTGAAAGTAGAATAGTTACCTACGGGGCGTGAGGGCTAACGCTACATAATCGAACAAAATTGCCGGCGGCACTATTATACTACTTTAACCGCAGGTATGTGTAAGGAATGTACACATGACAGGGAACCTCCCCGCATTTCGGAAAATTCAGATCCGTACGCCTGGTTAGCATCTGGGGGATAACTCCGTTGATTAGAACTCGCCTTATTAGGAAGATTCTAAGATGCTCGATCATGTGTTGTGACGCAGCTCAAGGTAGCCTTGGACCTTGTTACCCCATATACATATAAAGCACACAAGACAGGTGCCCCCAAATTTTTGAAATTCGACATCCTATAACTATTTCTTCAATTTTAGGTCTTTCTATTCCGACCAGGCATCAACACTGCAACCATGATGCCCGACGTTAACCTCCTAAAGGCTGTCATACTATTGCTGGCGTCATCGCCGGTTGTCTCAGCGCAGACTTGCAATCTCCCATCGAGCTACCGATGGACTTCAACCGGCGCTCTCGCAAACCCGAAGTCGGGATGGGCATCTCTGAAGGACTTCACCATTACCAACTACAACGGCAAGAAGCTTGTATACGCCACTTTCCACGACAATAAGATCCCAGGCGACTGGGGATCGTTGAACTTTGGCACATTCAACAACTGGTCGGAATTAGGATCCGTGAATCAGAATGGAATGAGTCAGGGGGCAGTTGCGCCTACACTTTTCTACTTTGCCCCTAAGAGCGTCTGGGTGCTTGCTTACCAGTGGGGACCCGCCAAGTTCGGCTACAAGACATCAACAAATCCCTCCAACGCCAATGGCTGGTCATCAGCACAGCCCATGTTCAATGGCAACATTGCCGACTCTAGCGTTGGCCCCATTGACCAGACCCTAATTGGCGACAGCAATAACATGTACCTCTTCTTTGCCGGCGACAGCGGCAAGATTTACCGCTCTAGCATGCCTATCGGAAACTTCCCAGGCAATTTCGGTACCTCATCAACCGTCGTGATGAGCGACACCGCGGACAACCTGTTCGAGGCTGTTCAAGTCTACACCCTCAAGGGCCAACAGAAGTATCTTATGATTGTTGAGGCCAAGGGTAAGAACGGAAGATACTTCCGCTCATTCACAGCCACCAGCTTGGGCGGTTCGTGGAGCCCACAGGCCGCAAGTGAGAGCAACCCCTTCGCCGGCAAAGCAAACAGCGGTGCCTCGTGGACCAACGACATTAGCCACGGTGACTTGTGGCGCGAGAATCCAGATCAGACTATGACTGTCGACCCATGCAACCTGCAGCTGCTCTACCAAGGACGTGCACCAAACTCCGGTGGAGACTATGGTCAATGGCCCTACCGACCTGGTGTCCTAACATTGCAGCGATAGATTGCAGGCTGGGCTCTAGACTTTTTCAAATGTTCTAATCCTAGGTATGGTGGAGCTAATTTTGAAGTGTAGTGATGGTAATATCTATTTATTGTACATAATGGGGTTTTCAATTTTACATATCATCTCACCTCTCTATTCTTCGGGGGTGCGTTCTAGCCCATATCCTGCTGCTATATTACAACTATACTCTCTTGACTTTACAATACCAACCTACTACGTTATCCTTTACAGCAGCTATATCGTGTCCGTGCACTCAACGCGCGGCGACCGCTCTCTCGACTAAAGCTTCCCCGATCACTTCCTTACGGGCCTATCCTTCAGAACATCTCTTCAATATCCCTTGCACGCGCCATACCATCGGTTGTCTGACGATCCTGGTCGCCAACACCGGCACCACACTTGGCACCCTCCAAAGTTGCATCGGCATACCACACCCACCTACAGTGAACGGATGTCTATTAGCACAAAGATACTAGTGCCCTGTGTCGCTGGATTTTGTCGCCATAGCTCTAATGACCATACCCATC
Organism: Ophiosphaerella herpotricha; assembly: GCA_028458525.1. Classification (NCBI taxonomy): domain Eukaryota; kingdom Fungi; phylum Ascomycota; class Dothideomycetes; order Pleosporales; family Phaeosphaeriaceae; genus Ophiosphaerella; species Ophiosphaerella herpotricha. The sequence goes on from JALNQK010000246.1 coordinate 10,778, forward strand.
TCAGAGCTCGACAACCGTTCTCGTATCACCTTTCGGACCTCGGCAGTTTCGTTGGTAAGAATTTCCATCAGGTTCTCCGCTACCCCGTCCTCCTATAGTTCTCACTTGATGGTTTCGACTTTTTTACTCTTTCGAATCTTTTCTTGCAGATCGCGAGTGTCAATCATAGAGTCTGAGTACTTTCTTGCGTGTTCTTTCAACATTTCCGCTTACCTTAAAACTTCGAGTTCTCGTACTTCGTCAATGCATCAAAAATTCCACACTCCATCGGTGCAAACTTAGCCCAATGAATACGCGCCTCTAGCTCTTGGTAGATACTTTTGTTCTCAATCGCTTCATGGACAAACTTATTGTAAAGTACACAACCCTAGGAGAAATTGGCGTAAAGGGTGCCTTGACTACCATAAGGAGTTTTATCGTGAACAGGGACAATATTGCTGAAGAGGATGAGATGGCTTCTCTGAAGTAAGTTATTAGCCTGTGGGTGGTCCCGGAGCTGTATTTCTTCGTAGCTAACTTCGAAGTTAGAAGCTGATTTTGCAATGATGCGGCGACATGCCACTTCTACTAAATCGTGCGCCATCTGATATGGTTGCTCTTCTTTGCTGACTCGCAGTGATAATTCGATGAGCTCAAGAAAAAAAAAATCTGCATTCTTATTAATACGAGTACTTATATACCTAAAATAAGTAACAAATCTTTAGTCAAGACTTGGATAGACATGGACACCGCACTATCAGCGGCCGTATACCTCGGTGCCAATAATCGAGCCTGGGTTCGCTACAGTAGCACAAAGGCGCCAGTACCTTTGCTAACCACCTTATTTACTTACAATCTAGACAATTGTTTCGTGTATTTTTATGAAGCGCATACGCAGGGTATAGATCTAAAGCTACTTCAAAATGCTCGTGGCGCGCTGACACTTGCCCTTGGGCAGACCAAATATCATACAGTGCAAGGCGAGTTGAAACATTTAATTACGAGATATTTAAAATAACATTAGACCTAGCTACCATGCGCCTTCGACAACTTGGAACTACTTAATCTGTTTGTTTCTTTACCTTTTCAGAAACTCACCAGTCGATCCTTGACGTTTGTGAGCCGAATAACAATGAAGAAATGAATTCTTCTCTTATTGTTCATTGGTTATTGAAGCAGATGTGCCGTGCGAGCGAACAGCTTCAAAATTTATATATTTCCAAGGGTACTAACTTCTAAATGAAAAAATGCAGCTCCCCTCCCCTCCTCTCGGGACAAAAGTGCATATATCGATGAAGACGAAAAAGCGTGACTTGGTCGACAACTTCCTAGCGAGCCAATGCCCCCTGTATCTTGTGAAGATACTTACCACCCCACTAGTGTCCTGTTGAGTAGATCCTTTACAGTCCTATCACTTCCAACGCCCTTGTTATTATCACCGGGGAAGTGAAAATCTTGATTCCGATCCCTCACGCTCAGGTATCTTCCGCCAAAGTTCATCCCCTCACGTACCCGGTGCCTGTTACAAAGAAGGTGCCACATTTCAGCGACCTACGATGTTACTCTATGCCTGCGCTGCAAAATAGCTGCATCGTTCTACAGCATCTTAGAATTGAGATCGATATCTTTGCGAGGAGGTTGTATATGGAATTCAATGAACGTATGCCCTTAGTCGAGTATATCGAAAAGGCCAGCATCAGTAGGCGATCCGATGTAACAACAACCGAAATGATCAATTTCATCCTCGAGTGGCTCTTCCCCCGTCGCAAGGGTCAGGAAATCATGCACACGCCTCTTGGCTATATGTGATACGTGCCAGTGTTGTCCGCTGGATATCGGGCATACTTTTTTCGTGACCAGTGGTGTTATCAACAATAACGCAGTCGAATCGTACCGCATTAATGGAGCTATTAGTAAGGCGCAAGAAGATGAGGACGACGAGGACTAAAAGTGGTATAATTCCGAAGAGAGTTTACCTTACACAGATTCAGTCTGGGTCTATTCTTAATAGGCCCTGGGATAGGATATTATTAATATCGAATCTAGCCCTTTTATGTTAAATTGATCTTTTAGGGGTATCGGTACACCACGCGACGGGCCCGTTAAACGGCCATTCCCCCGTCGACAGTTTTCAAGAGTCCCGGCCGGCGCCATGGCACCGTCGAAGCAGATTTCCGTCAGGCAGTTCGTCTATAAGAAGCTTGTCAGACGATGCCTCAGTGATATAACTAATATAATATACCTTTTCTTGCACGTTGCAGCCCTGTATTACTATTACATATATCGTTTATAATTCGTGATTCGGTGGGCTCATTTATCGATATGAGCTATAATGTCTTCGGTCGGGACGTCTCCCCTTTTCGGTGACGCTGTCAATACTCGGACAGCGGCTACTTCTGTAATGCGAGCATCACGGCCCGAATGTCCGCTGGGTTGATGATGTTTCCCGACTTGCGCGTCTCGGATTACAGGTTTGTCTTCGATAACTTCTGCCCGAGGTCTTCGAATTGTTGAGAGGGACTCATTAGGTGCCGTGGTATTGGCTCTATTCTAGGAGGCGTTTGACGGTACAGGTTATTGTGAGCATGCAAGTCGGAAATGTCTTAGCTGAATTAATGGCGCAATGGTTCAACGCTGGAGATGCTACTAAAGAAAGCTCATGCTAGATCTGCGTCAGCCCTCCCAATACGGTATGAGAGTTAATTGAACGCCCACTTTCCATACTTGCTTTACAAAGCGTGATAATATCGGATGGTACCGGATTAGCGCCAACCGAGTAACCCATCCCCACCACTCTAGAAAATACACATTTGTTAACTTACTCTTTCCTACCTCCTATGTGCGACGGAAAAAAACTTAGCTAGGGGGACACTTCGCTTGCAAAACACGTTTTGGACAATTGTCAGCGAAGGTCGACTCCTTAGCGTCGGGTATGCCTATTGGGGGCTATATATTCGATATATTCTCAAATACGAAATCTACAGATATAGAACAAAAGCAAAAAATCAGAATTCTTAAGAATTGAATATAAAGTGCAATGCCTAGGCTTCAGACTTAGATAGACTGCCATAGATAGTGCCGAAGAAGTTGATATTCCTAGAGCTTGTCTGGAATTGCATTGTTCTTTATCTATGCAATGTATATAACTATTATGATTTTGTAAGGATACAGCGATACTAGACTAGCAGTTTACATTGACCTCGGGAAAATCTCTAACGGATACTAAGCTAAGCGTTCTATTTATCTTGTAATAGGTGCAATGGTTTGCGAGCACGTGCAACCATTCTTCCCAGCTTCTGACTTGGAACACTGTTGTATTTCCGTGTTTCCCGTGCCGTCTTCGATCACACGAATGCACCTCTCAACCCCCTTGGTTGCTACTGTCTCGCCGCAGCTGCAACCATTCTGGCCCTCCTCAGCTTGGCTGCATTCCTGGCGCTCTGTATTCCCAGTTCCGTCTTGGAGGACTCGAACGCATTTGGTCTGGGTGAAGTTGTTTTTACAAATGCATCCAGCAGTGCCTTGCTGGCATGTCTCTCTCAGAGTGTTCCCAATCCCATCGTCCACAATTTTCTCGCATACCAGGGTCTTTTTCACAGCTTGTCTAGCGTCGAGTCTGCCAGTAAAAGGAATGGCTGAGGCTAGCGTAACTAGCAAGAACGATGCCAGGAAAGTGGTAGTAAGCTGCATATTACTGAAAGCGCAGTTGTAAATGAATATGTTGACGATAGAAGAAGTAGGCTAAGTATAATTTCTGAATTTGATTAGTATAAAGTTGGCTTTTTGCATAACGTAGTATTGCGTTATGTATGGATAACCGCACCTGAAATGGATATGAATGAAAGGCAGCTTCAAAGAATGTATGAAGGATTGATATGGAGCAAAATGCAAATTCGGATTCCTGATGTAAGATACTAGCTTGAATATTGGAAAGGTATTGGGCTACTTATGTGTTCTGTCTCTGTGCTGGGCTGTGGACACGAGATTTTCGCTTGGCGTCTCATAATGTGTTACAGCACCCAACGTCGGTGCACGTGCCACTTGATGTAACACTAGTGTGGCTCGTCACCCCATCTTGGCCATACGTAGATGAGGTTATTGCGGTCTACACAAAGCTATTACTGTAGTTTTTTTACCACTGCAATCTTTAAGCGTAAATTATATAACGTGGTTTACAAACGACCGCCAAATACATTCGGAAGGCGATGGTCTTTTCGATATGCATGAAGGAAGAAAGGGCATTTTAACGAGATCGGATCCTAGGCGACCAGACCCTTACGCCCCTAGTGCAGCCTATGATTCACGATTAATCTCAGCCACTACTCTACGACGAAATCCGAAACGATATCACAAGAACCTATCTAAATCACACTGCAGGAGTGATCCTATTTCGGCTTGGTATCGTTGCGCCGTTGGCTGTGACCGGTCCATCATCTTGGCAACCGCGGCGCACCACCGCTATGCGAAAGCGACCGGTTGCTGAGTCGCGATAATGTATGTTCCTCAACCTCATAATGTCACGCAATATACTATTGCGACTTCGTCGCAAGTGCTAGTACGACAGCAACATAGCACGCCGCTCCCGAGCTTCGTAGACCTACTTTTGCTGCACCCACAGGAAGCTTTTCGTGCTGGCACTCGACGCCATTACGCTTTCAGAACCAATCCGAACCTGAAATCATACATTGCAAGCAAGAGCTGTGCTATTGAGAACTTGAAAGTAGATGAACGCTAGTTACAGGCTCCGAATAGAATAGGCTTGGTTTTGGTATGTCTCGTCAATCCACTACTATCTGAGGTCTTATCACGAAATGACACCGAAGCGAACGGTGAACAAGCGGAAACTGACCTTGAACAATTTCACCTGAAACAGGTGATGCCGAAGGATACCGCCTGCCTACACGAGCGCCTCTCAATTTGAGCAATATCGTAGCCCGGCTAGCGAGACATTCTGGGCGGCAACGAGAGTTCTGCAGAATGATAGAATACGCTATCTAACTGAATGGTGTGGTTCTTTATACGTCGCACGCAGGGCTGCTTGCAGCAGACTAGGATCACCTCGACGTGAGGGTACCGGAGCTCTAGAAGACCTATTAGATGCTATAGGAACTACGGGCTAGAGCAAGCGCTTATAGAAAGTAGGCTGTGAAGGTCTAGCTTCTTTTGCAATACCTTTACTCTTAAAGATATTATACCCTAGCTGGGGGTCTTAAGCTTTGTCTGCTTCGCAGGGGGAGCCCCTAACTTCTTACAAATTAAGCTGCTCTTCTTAGGTATTTGTTATTTTTCTGATCTTTTACTGTAGTTGCTCTCTAAGCGCGAGCTTAAGCTGCGATACTTAATTTGTTCTCAAGTATATTAGTAAGTACCTATCTAGAGTAGTAAACCCTTGGCCTTTGCTACGACCACTCACAAGGTCCACATTCAATTCTATTCTTCAATTATTCTTCACCCTAATCTCTAATATTGAAAGTAAGTTTATCCATGTTCCTTTTCTCGCTGTGCATGATTTTACTTATCCCATTGTAGGGGAGTGTATCGTCCGCGACGAGGGCGAATATGGAAGCGATGTACATGGGCGTGTGCTGAGAGAGAGTAGATATTATAACCTTATAAGCCCCGGCTTGCTCGATCCAAGATTAGGGATGTACGAGTATGCGGTTATGAATCTTAATTCATATGTATTGTGGCGTGGTAGGACCGCACGTGATCGGGGGAGTACTAGGTCGGCCATGCGGCTCAGCAGGGGGCCCGAGTAGGTTCGGATGGGGAAGATAGACATAGATATAGAAAGAGCAGAGCTTTACCAACTCTTGGAGACTGGCCGGGAGCACCGACTTTAAACTAACCTGGTAAATAGAGGTTAGAGAGAAATGGTTATGGCAATTTTACAGCTATAGAAATATCGATACATTGATATGATATTAATTCTTCAATAAGCTACTAATCGTTATAAGCTTAGGTGTCGCCTATCGATGTAGTGGTAATAACTACTACTCAGATTCTAGTTCCTGAATGGACAACACGCCTTCCTCACTTCGAAGTTATTTCACCAGCATTTCTATAACGAGAGAGCAAGTATTAAATCTCTTTCCTTAATGCTCGGATCTTAGCTGGTTTCCCACTTTGCATATCCTACAATACTTGTCACTCAGGCTATATTCTAAACTATTATTCCTGCTGCCGCAGTTTTCAGACTCTTACTCGCATTACCATTGGTCACTGTAATCTCATGCCAGTCTGTCGTTTTCATCCATCCCCCATTATAAGCTGCAGGCCCAGCAGTTCTAACCCTCGATCCTGGCGTCGTCCATACACAATTTGAAAACATCCCATTTTGTGCAGCAATCTCGCCTACTGGAATTCCAATAGTGGGTTTGTACTTGTCCTGATATATTGTCTCACTGGTGTAGCAACCCCATTTCCCGCAGTACTCGGATGCGCGTACGGTAGCCAGGTCGGCAACAGAGAAGCCTGGAGAGGCGTGGTAGGTGCAGTATCTACGTTTGTTTGAGCCAGCGCATAATCGAGATAGAGTCAGAATATCAGTTTCGAGTTGCGCAACGGTCAAGAATGCAGCTATCGTTGATGGCGAGAATGCATCATTCTCGATAATTTTATTTTGGACAAGTGAGGCGCGACCTGCAAATGTATTGAGCGTAACGTTGCGCAAGAAGTGATAAACACTAGGACTAGTTAGAGTCAGTCCAGAGACTACAACAGTATTTGATTTTCCAGGTATTGTTGGTGTTGCAGTGAAATTTGTTTGGTTTCCATTACAGAAGGCAGACCCCGGAGACGGCCAGTAAAAAGCCTCCCATGACCCACCTGCCAAAAAACATGTGGGTTTCGCACTGGGGTCAGGAGCGTTGAGAACACTGCAGCCCAGTCCTGCTATTGACCCAGTTGGTGACGGAACCTGCGACTGGAGATATGTTTTGCGCCAATTGTATGCGTCTTTTAATCTGCTGCATTCTGGTCCAAAGTCACTGGCAATTGTACATGTTGGCGATGGCAACTGATCGAGCTCGGTGGACCAATCAGGGATATAGGACGAATATTCCCCGGTAACTGTCCAAGTGTACGTTTCCGTTACTGTGTGGCAGGTAGATGAGAGTGTGGATGCACGTGGATACCCGTCACATAGTGTCGTTAAAGAAGGGATGGCTGTTGTATTGCAGCGGTAATAGCCATTCAAATAATTTGAAAAAGAGTATGATGTTGTTGTCCATGGGATCCAGCTGTGAATCTCGCTGCGTAACAGCTCGGCGAAAAGAAAACTACTGGCTGTAGAGTAGTTGGCATGAGCGTCCCAGCAACTTATAACGCTCGGCAAGATGTCAGAAAATTCGGATGGCAAGGCGGGGGTATGGGCAGTCGGAATCGGTGGGTGTGTTGGGGCAGGGGTGATAGAGAATGGCGCCGTGGTTGTCAAGTGCGTTGTACGGCTGGGTGTAGTCTCTACATTGCTGTTGGTAATGATTCCTCATTCCTCGACTTGAATCATGCTGGGAGAAGACTTACGCGAGGTCCCACGAGCGACGAGGTGAAACCCAAGCATACAAAGACCTATCCCTCTCAGAGACATAATGGTTCCTTGCAAATTTGCTGATATAGTTTACTTCTACTATATATGCTGCTGCTTTATATCTCGGGCACCGCAGTGCTCGTTGCCATCACGGGTTAAATGCCATTATGGAAAGTATTGAAGTTACGAGCAGTAGCGCTCAATAGAGAGACCCGCATCCGAAGGTGTCTATGAATGGCTAATCTATCCCCGATATACGAGGATTACAATCTGCGTAATCTTCACTGAATATTGTCAATGCATATCACTAATCTCAATCCAAATCGCGGGGTAGCGGAGCGGCAGGAAGATGCTTTATATGGACCAGAAAAGAACAAAACGGTTCTCAGATGAATTAGCATGACTGGGTTGAGCTTTATTCCTGGGAGCTTCATTTTCCCATCTGATCTTAATGCTTCATGTTGAGTGCCGATCGCACCTATGAATCTAAGCAGCTTCCTATACCTTTATATTGCATATCCTTGGCGCTTAGGTGACCCGGAACATGACGCGCGGCGGCCAAATTGCCGGGATGGGCTTTTATCATATGGTTATGTAACTGCATTTGGAGAGCACATATGCGCACTTTGTGGCACTAAAACTAATATGGTAAGGTAGGCCTCTATATGTAGCAAGATAGCCTGCATGCCACTGTTTCACTTCAGCATAATAAGCTATCATCCCGTTGACACTTTCTATGCCCAATCCGCAGAGAGCCTCCCTGTTAAAACAACTTTCTTGATCACAACATCGGTGTGAAACTCTTTCATCGTTAAAACACTTGAAAGTCCCTACCTAAACCCACACGTCTTTTCCAATCACTACAAGCTACAATCAGCCCTGTGCCGAGTATACCTTGATTCAAGTAAGTTCAACATCCGTATTAGTACTTTGAATTTCTAGTAGGCAATGCCCCAGGCTAGCGTAATACGACCCTGCGCATCCCGATTAAAGCCCACGCAGTAATCCGATAGAACATTCCAAGTGGCTTAGTCTGGGACTAGTATAGTTCTCGTCTTTCGGTATAAGCCGGTAGTTAAGCACTAGATAAACGCCAAAGCAATCGAATCTATCGTCGATCTCTAATATTCGCAATATGTTACACTCAGAAAACCTACATCCTCCGACGAGTGTAGTTAGGGAAGTCCAGGCGATTGTGGCCCACGCTTCATATCTGCACCCAAATTCAGCTATGCTACATTTTTGACAAATTTGGCGTTTTTCCAGCCTGCGTCTTTGGTTACTTGATCAAGCTTCCCCTTTCCGTACCAGCTTTTGCTCAGAAAGGGAGTCATGGGCGCACTACCCCCGTGGGTTTTGTGGTGTGCGTTTTCGAGGGCTACATGCCAGGGCATATCCTTCTACGCCGCCATGACATCAGGCCCTCCTAAACCAGCAAATACAAGGTTTCAATGAGAGGTGGAATGTTTTGTCTAGGAAAGTTAGATTACAAGCATTCATATTTTCAACTTTGACAGGCTACCACGGATTCTTAGCTAGTTTTGCCTGTAGTTACGCCATGAGCATTAGAGTTTATATCGGTGTCGTGGATTTGGACGCCGGCAGGTGGGTTGAATTCTATGACCGCCATGGTTGCTTCGCCATACCCGCAATCATTATTGTGAATTACGGAGAGCGAATTGAGAGGAGGTAAGTCCTTGAGAGGATCTCGCGCGATTATATCACCGACGCATCCTAAAGTCCTTAAGCTAGAGCAGCCATGCCAGCTCTTGATGCATTATAAGTTTGAAATAAAGGTTTTGGTGAGAATAAATTTGGAGTGGAGATTAGGCAACGCAGAACTTGGGGGTTTTGTTTACATGTTTGAAGGCAACGGAGTCCCCTAGGTGCGGATAGCATAAGGCAATACTTTTGCAGTATAGCGCATTTAGGAAGCGGGGTAGCGATACCCCACAAACTACTTGCTTTTAAGGATTCTATCTCAGATGCGGGGGTCGATTGGACACGGAGAGGCTGAGAGATTGGTCATCTAAACAGCTCGGTGAGAGTAGATACTTTCTCGCAAATCGTCAGAGTATCTGGATTTCCACTTGTAGAAGATACTGGTTTGGGAAGCTTATTACAAACCAGAATTTCTCGTATTTAGCGGCAATAAAGTCCGCAAAACCGACGACTTTCATTAAAATCCACCCCTTACGTTATACAGCATCTGTTCATCTTACATTTTGCAAGCACTTTCCCTTGTACGCTCTACCTAAATGGAGGAAGACAAGAATGACAAGAATACGACACACTACTTTCTTGATGTTGATCCCGAAGAGCCAGAGCGGTTTCACTTCAATTAGGACAGCTTAATTGGAGACCATATGGAAAAGCTGGTTTGGGCACCTATCGACTTGTTTAGGCCTGACCTCAAGATTTTAGATCCAGCTACGGCTAGTAGTAAGTTGGGAGCCTTATCTTTGCCATATGTGCATACTCGGCTGAATTCAGGCATAGATAGCAATCTTCCCTTGCTTTACCCACATCGTCGTCTCTTGTGCCCTTGTCATCTGGCCCCACTCCAGGCAGGACTTAGATCTTCCTCAACACTTCCACCGCGTGGTGAACTTATTTGGAGATGGTCTGCAACTTCCATGCAAACTGTTCGTCGGGGTCTAAGAAAACACCCCAAAGCCAAGGGGATGCATCAGTAAACCATCGCGTCACTGGATTCAAGCATTTCTAGTACTAAAACATAATTGTGGAAAAAAAGAGACAGCGTAGGTGTCAGGAGCCTCGCTGGAAGCTGAAAAGCGTGTGCAAGGAGGTTGAAGTTTTTTTGGATGATACCAAGTAGAATCTAGAATCTTTTAACTCAGCCGTGATGTAGTTTTCTAGATCACTAAATATGTGACAACACACGAGCATACAGCGAATGCTTCCAAGGTTTGTCCACCGGATATATCAGGCCGGGCTATGACTAAGTGGAGAAATGGGGTATCAAATTCGGAGAAGTTTGACTTGGAATGATAGTATAGAATAATCGGCCGTGTCCCTACAAGTTATTGTATTGAAACTGTCTTCCTGATTGGTCTAGTAGCAATCCATGCATCCTTGTGGATGTGACCAACAGCTACCCTTACATAGCCCGCACCCCACCACCGAACCAGCAAAATATTGTAGGTACACCACTCTACATTTTGGAAGATTTCATCGAATAGATACTCTTCATGCGCATTGCCGTCAACCAGTTGCGCAATAACTGGGCCATATCGACTCATTGAGTTTGCACGCTTCCACTGGGACAGGCACAGGACTTCAAGTGGCCCGGTACCATTGACTAGGGCATCGAGGTCTTGAATACCATGGAGAATTCCGCAGCGACGGTTGTTGTTGTCGGATAAGAAGTGGGTGTCAGGTGTGGCCAATGCATTGTAATGCAAATTCTCAAGCCTCATAGGAGACTTCCGCGCGATGAATTTATTGAATGGCACACTGTCACCGTCAAAGCGCAATGTGCCGGGCGTATTGGTGTTCAATATCGCCAATGGCTTGAACGCTTGACCAATGGGAAGATGGAGCGGTCGAACAAGGTCCTTGTACCATACTCTCCCAATCCAACCTGTCCAACTCCACGAGGGGTGCCGAGGGGTCGTTTTTCGTATTTCAATATTCTCGATAGGCGTCCATAATAGCGCGAGATCAAGCAATTGCCTCGGAAGGCCTTCAACGAATGTCCAGTTGAACATAACCCCTAGTTCAGTTTGTACTCCGGTAAAGGCATTGATGATGTCTGCCGGAAAGCCCATTTGCTTAGCCGTATATTCAGGGATGATTTCTTCGTACCATCGAAACTCGTCTAAAGCATTATATGATTTTGAAGCGTTCTTATTATTTTGACTCCACGCTCTAGCTTTCGCCAGGGTAAAAATTGCAGATGTTGAGTAGTCTACGCTGTTCCTGTCTTCACATACTAGATGTGTCTTACACTGAAAGTATATTTGCTCCTTCATAAATATTATACTTCGACTCGATAGTAATCGTTCTTGATACGTCCAAGCGCGAGTATTGTAGACATACTCGTTCGTACCATAGGTGTACTCGTTCATCACGCGCTCAAGCGGCGTACGTTCTGTCAGCCGTAGTCCTGGAGCAACATACTTAGCGGAATCATTACGAGAGGTCGGTGGTACACCCGAAAGACCCGCATCCGCGGATGACCCATTTATGGCGATAATAGTGGCTACTGCACGCATATATATGGATGACATTTGTGCAATTGCAGCAGACTTATTCTTTGCGTCATCCTGGATTATGCACTGCAGGTGTATTAGCATCAATTTAGACATGTAAGCCCACATAATTCAGCACATACCACAGTATCAACCCACAAGTACCGTTCACCTAGAGTCTGAACAAAGTGCATTGCATCTTTGATGGTCTGCGTTATCGGTCGTCTCGTCAAACTTCCTGCGCCAAGTAGCTCTTGATAATTTTCTTTTAGTGTGAGGAACTGTTTCGATTGTCCCCAAACATAACTCAGCGCAAAGTATCTTTCGTCAAACCTTCCTTGCACCAAACAACCATCAATGACATCCACCAACAATAGGGCACCCGCATCCCCCTTCCCAGGCTTCCGGTGACCATTGCAAACGCCGCCATGCGCCTCTTCGCATTCTTCCAACCAACCCTTAACTCTCTGGACATCTACCCACCGATGCCGAATCGACCTCACATCCGCACTCTTCTCTACCTCGAATCCTGCCAAGTCTCTCTCATCCACTCCATCGAAATCCTTACCATCATCGTGCACAAATATACCTTGCTCCATCCCTAGCATAACCCAGTCAAGTTCTTGCAGCGCTTCGCCAGCCTGGTTCTGCCCTTGACCGGCTCCAACCTCACCTTTTCGCCGTGCCGCCTCTCTTGCCCGCAGCACATGCCGGCAAACACAACAATATAGTGCTGGTTTGTCTAAATCTCCACAATCAGGCAGACCATCATTCAGCCAGGCGGGTGTCCCGATGCGCGCAAAGTCGTCGTCGAAAACAGCATTCTTGCAGGGGACGCAAAGCTCGCTGTCGGAGAGGCCGTTGCGCAGCTGACGTGTGGCTTCTCGATGATTGGTTATCAATTGCCTTGCCGTCATAGTAAATGTGATGGTGAAAGTAGCTATTCGGTGACCGTCTTGGACTGGAATATCGAGTGTAGATACAAGTGGATGGTAGTAGCGCGATACCTTATGCAACGGCTAGTAGCAAGGCGTGCAGTATGGTAGTAGCGTAGCAAATGCAAAGGTACGACCCTGTTCGATTTCGTAATTTACATGATATTGAAGAAGATGATGAAAGTGCTCGGAAGTCCAACGCACTAAACCCGCTGCTGGGGTGCGAGACTAATGTGAGGTGTTGGTGTCGCTTCCGGAGGGGCCGTGCCGACGGCGCCCGGCTTCTCTTCGTGGGCGGATGCAGATGCAGGTCGATCCTACTACAATATTTCAAGTTGCTTAATTTTAGAAAATAACGAGAGGTATGGATATGGCGCCGCGCAATAAACTGATTGAGGGTATGGGTCTCGTCCTCCATCGCATGCCTACGGGCGGCAAGTGTCTCTCGGGCTAAGCTAGCCGACAGGGTTTCGAGTCACCCGGGGTTTCGAGTCACCCCGCAGAAATCGGTCACCCATCTGAAAATCACGTTTATTCTCTCAACCTAGTTACAATTGCCACTCTGTATACATAGACTGAAGAGTTCTAGCTACTGCTTTAGTTGCCACTCTCTCTACTTCTCTCTCTACTGCTTTACTGTTATTTTGTAACTCTAAAAGGGCAGAGGCCCGTATAGCTACTATAATTGTTTCTATATCTGCAAAGCATTAATTTAGGTCTACATAAACTTTCTTTCGTAGCTACTAAGGCTTAAGAACCTTAAGTTAACTATAAAGTCTTTTATTCTCTACTTTAAGCACTACTACACATATATTTACTACTACAAGTACCTTACCTACTTTTTCAAAGAGCTAGTAAGCCTTATAACTAATTCTCTCTTCTTTGTAAAGCTCTCTCTAGGCTATAAAAAGATTACAAGGACTGTAAAAAGTAGAGAGGTAGCTCTTAGTAGGTTAAGGCTAATTTAGGCGTAGTAGCGTAACTAGTCTTTAGGTTACTTAAGATAAGTTAACTACCTAGTTAATATTTAATAGATAGATACTTATAGTAGCCTATCTTACTTATATAACTCTCTTAGTAATTATAGCCTCTTAAGCTCTATAGTAGGATATAATAAAGTACTCTTTCTTAATAAGTACTATATTATTAAGGTAGAATAGCGCCTAGATCTACTATTAGTAGAACCTCTTTATAACTAAGAATACTAAGAGGTCTAGAGGCTATAAGACGTACAAAGAATAAGTAAGTAGAAATAAAAGCTAAACTTTATTCTACTTATAGGCCTATAGGAATTTAATATTAATATAGCTACTATAGCTATCTAAAATAAGTATCTTCTAATAATTATCTACTAGTACTATATTAAGTAGAAATATATATCTTAACTACTTAATACTAATTATATTAGATATCTAGCTATTCTTAGAGGTTATATAAAGCTAGTTAGGAATTATTATAAGAAACTAGGTACTCTATAAGTTCTTCCCTTTAAATATAACTAAATAGTATAGTTTCTTACCTATAGCTAATATATACTTAATTATTAATACCTACTTATAGTTTTCTAGTAACTAATAGTAAGCTTTCTTTTTCTTACTACTTGTAAGTACTCTAGTATTTATATATATACCTAAAGCCTTTCTAGTCTTATCTATATTCTATATATCCTTAGCTCTTATACCTAGTCTTATACAAGTACTCTTAAAGAACTTAAGAAATACACGTATCTACTCTTATATTACTCTCTTAGCCTATATAGCCTCTATCTTTCTACTTACAATTAATATAACGCGTAGGTTAAGCTTAATAAAAGAAGATAACTAATACTTACCTATAGAATTATTATCTCTATTTATTCTTAGGATTTAATTTACTATTTCTTAAGTATAAGGGTATAAGAGAAGAAAAGTATATATATCCTCTTTAAGGATCTATTATACAAGAAAGTCTTCTTACTCTAGAGTTAATTACTACTAGTATACGTAGCTAGTTTAACTACTCTATATACTACGTATATACGTAGAGAGTATAGCTTAAGAGATATTATATACTTTTATAGTAGCTCTTTAGCTTAAAAAAATACTAGTATTAAGATTATAGATAGCTACTTATATAAATTCTTTATAGTTATCTATTTTAGTAAAGTAGTTATTAAGTTAATATAATTTTTAGATAAGTAACTAGTTTCTAAGAGTTAACTTAAAACCCTAGGTAACTTAAAACCCTATCGGCTAGCTTAGAGCAATATATAGTATAGCTTACTACCTAGTAATTAGCTCTACTTAATAACTAATTTCGCGCCTACTAATGTTATTGTATCTTAACTTCAATACTATATAACTTAGCTAATATAGGCGATATTAAGGCTGCGATTATAGCTATAGAGTTGCTAAAGACTAGAGAAAAGATTAATTATTTAAAAATTACAGTATAGTACAATATAAACTAGCTAACGCTATTACAATAATACTAGGGAAAATAGCGCTTACTAGCTATAAAGATATCTAATAAGTATTTACTCTACTTATAACAAGAAGATAAGCTTATACTATATTGTAATAAGTTCTATATAAGAGGGCTACTACCTTTACAAGAGATAATACAAAATTTTATATTAGAACTAGCTTAAAAACAAGCTTAAAAGAACTAGGTTAATTACTTTATTATATAGTATACTAACAAGCTTGTTATACGCTAGGCCTCTAGACTTAATACTACGTACAAAAACGCTAACTCTATATATAAATATATACTCTACTTTAAGCTCTTATAGTATAAAATTAATAAATACTCTATTAAGGTATAGTATACGTACAATATAGACAAGAAGGGCTTCTTACTTAGATACCTTACTAAGATAAAACAAGTCTTCTTGCGCTAGCTCTATAACTATAAGAAGATAAGATACCTTCTATAGAGTAGTAATAGAGAGTAGGTAACAATACTAGTATATATATATACTAATAAGACTATACTAATACTAGCTCTTATATATACTACGTCTTCTAGTAATATTTAAGATACCTAGCTTTAAAACTTTAATCTATCTATATATAAAACTTTCTTTACAAGCTTACTAACTAGATAGATAAATAATAGTTTAGGCCTATAGTAGCTTAAATAAGTATTTAACTACAAGACTTATAAGAAAGCTTATTATATATATTAGTTATCTTAGATAGCTATAGATCTTATATAATAATAGAGTTTATTAAGTACTATAATACTTATAAGATACTCTTAGCTATATATCTACTTTACTAAACTTATACGCTCTAGCTACTTAATATTATTATATTTAAGCCTCTATTGTTAGCTTATAGCGTATAGCTCGCTTAGTATATAGAAGCGTACTAAGGGCTTATAAATATTATAAAGAGAGATTTCTATAGGTTATTTTATACTACCTAGAGTACTATATTTAAGTTAGTAATAATACTAAAAGCTTTTAGTACTACTAGAATTACTCTATTTAAGCCTAATATTATACTTAAATAATTTAAAGTAGAAGGCTAGAGCTAGCTATCTTTAAGCTTATTAGCTTACTTATTAACGTTAGTACTTAGTACAAGTAACTAGCGTAAGATATATATAATCCTAAAGACTTTTTTTAATAATATCTATAATAAAAATACTTAGTAACTTAGCTATATAATCTATAAGATCTCTATATAAAACTCTCTACTTAAATATAAAGTTAAAGGCCTATATAGTACTCTAGCTAATAAGAAAAGGTACTACTAGTAAGGTAAGCCTCTAGTACTTAAAGTACCTACTAAATATAATAGAGGAGTAGTATTTTAGTTACTAGATAAGGTAAGAGATACGCATAAGTACAAGGCTTAAAAGTAAGCTAATATAGCTAAGCTATAACTCTAGAAAGTAATAGAAAGCTAATAAGGCTATATTAATAGAAGAGCGCTACTAAAATTATATAGTAGCTAAGGCTACTTATAATACTATAAAGGCTTAAAAAGCTTATAATTATATAAAAGCTTAACTTATATATAATACTAAAAGATAACTCTAGAATAATATTAAGATAGCTTAAAAAGCTTGTAAAGGCTCTTAAGTTATTAGAGATAGGTATAATTAACTTAATACTACTAAAGAAGTAGTAGGTAGTAGTATACTAGTACTACTAAGGTTAACTTGTAGCTATAATATTAACCTCCTATAATACTATAAACTATAATTAAATTATATAAATATATACTTAAAGCTTAGTATATTAAAACTTTAAAAAATCTTATAATAGTAGCTTATATATAAGTAGTAATAGCTTAATCTTTATATAGTTATAATAGCTAATTTTTAGTTATTAGGTAGAGCTAATTATTAGGTAGTAAGCTATACTATTGCGCGTAGCAAGTAGTATAGCTTACTACCTAGTACCTACTCCTACCTAAATCCTACTTTCTACTATCTTAGCCTAAAAAGAAATATAGTTATTATAGGCTCTATAGTAGTTATTATCGCGAGATTTTTTAGAGTAGTAATCTTAGAAGCTATAAGTATATATTATACAATTTACTTATAGTTTAAAGTATTCTAGGAAGTTAATATTATAGCTACAAGTTAACCTTAGTAGTACTAGTATACTACTACCTACTACCTCTTTAGTAGTATTAAGTTAATTATATATAACTCTAGTAACTTAAAAGCCTTTATAAGCTTTTTAAGTTATTTTTTTAGCTATCTTAGTATTATTCTAGAGTTATCTTTTAGCTTTATATATAAGTTAAGCCTTTACGTACTTATAAGCTTTTTAAGCTATTATAGTATTATAGGTAGCCTTAGCTACTACGCGATTTTAGTAGTACTCCTCTATTAATATAGCTTTATTAGCTTTCTATTACTCTCTAGCTTTAATATCCTCTACTTTTTAGAGTTATAGCTTAGCTATATTAGCTTACTTTTAAGCCTTGTACTTGCATATATCTCTTACTTTACCTAGTAACTAAAATACTACTCCTCTATTATATTTAGTAGGTACTTTAAGCGCTAGAGGCTTACCTTACTAGTAGTACCTTTTCTTATTAGCTAGAGTACTACGTAAGCCTTTAACTTTATATTTAAGTAAAGAGTTTTATATAGAGATCTTATAGATTATATAGCTAAGTTACTAAGTATTTTTATTATAGATATTATTAAAAAAAGTCTTTAGGATTATATATATCTTACGCTAGTTGCTTGTACTAAGTACTAATATTAATAAGTAAGCTAATAAGCTTAAAGATAGCTAGCTCTAGCTTTCTACTTTAAATTATTTAAGTATAACGTTAGGCTTAAATAAAGTAATTCTAGTAGTACTAAAGGATTTTAGTATTATTACTAACTTAAATATAGTACTCTAGGTAGTATAAAATAACTTATAGAAATCTCTCTTTATAATATTTATAAGCCCTTAGTACGCTTCTATATACTAAGCGAGCTACACGCTATAAGCTAATAATAGAGGCTTAAATATAATAATATTAAGTAGCTAGAGTGTATAGGTTAAGTAAAGTAGATATATAGCTAAGAGTATCCTATAAGTATTATAGTACTTAATAAACTCTATTATTATATAAGATCTATAGCTATCTAAGATAACTAATATATATAATAAGCTTTCTTATAAGTCTTACTATTAAATACCTATTTAAGCTACTATATACCTAAACTATTATTTATCTAGCTAGTTAGTAAGCTTACGAAGAAAGCTTTGTATATAGATAGGTTAAAATCTTAAAGCTAGGTATCTTAAATATTACTAGAAGAGGTAGTATATATAAGAGCTAGCGTTAGCGTAGTCCTATTAGTATATATATATACTAGTATTATTACCTACTTTCTATTACTACTCTATAGAAAGTATCTTATCTTCCTATAGTTATAGAGCTAGTATAAGAAGACTTATTTTATCTTTATAAGGTATTTAAGTAAGAAGCCCTTCTTATCTATATTATATATATACTATACCTTAATAGAGTATTTATTAATTTTATACTATAAGAGCTTAAAGTAGAGTATATATTTATATATTATAGTATTGTAGGATATACGTAGAAGTAGGGGGTAGGTAGTAACCTATAGTTAGTAAGTTAAGTTAAATATTACGTAGAGTAGCTATATAACAAGTTAGTATTAGTCTCTCTCTTCTATTTAATCCTACTTATAGCTACCTATAGAGCTACTATACTAACCTAATACTTCCCGATTATATACGTTTCTACTATACTATAATATAAAGTTAGTATTTTTATATATAGTATTTATTATAACTATAGGCTATAGGCTGTAGTTATAGTACTAGCGCAAGTATATATACTAAGCTAGAAAGGCTAAAGGCTAAGATAGTCTTTAGATAATATATATATACTATTCTACTCTAGGATTTAACGTAGTTAAATACTTTTCTACCTTTTTAGGTTTATTTAGCGTAGTAGAGTAGAGCTACAACGTAATATAGTATTTAACTATACCTATACTAAGTATAAGGTACTAAGTGTATTAGTTTAACCCTACTAATAGCTAGTTTAGCTTAGCTAGCTAGGAGCTAAAGTATAGCTAGTATACTAGATATATTGTAGCTACTAGAAAGTCTAGTATATTGTACCTAAGTATAATAGAGATTGTACGTACCTATAGCCTAGCGCCTAAAGGTATACGCTATAGAGAAGGGAGATATTATTATAACTATAGGCTATAGGCCGTAGTTATAGTACTAGCGCAAGTACGCACGCTAAGCTAGAAAGGCTAAGAGCTAAGATAGTCCTTAGATAATATATATTGTAGTATAGTAGAAATACACGTAATTAGAAAGTATTAGGTTAGTATAGCAGCTCTGTAGGCTACTATAAGTAGGATTAGAGAGAGAAGAGATAGTAATACTAACTTGTTATATAGCTACTCTACGTAAATATTTAACTTAACTTACTAACTACAGGTTACTACCTACTCTCTACTTCTACGTATATCTTACAATACTACATTTTATTAGTAACCTAACTAGAAAGTATTAATAGTCTATTAGTATAGTAAAAGTTAGAGTATTTAAGAGCTTATAACTAGTTTTTAATTCTTTTTATAATAAGTTTTTATATATAAATACGTATTAGATAGGGTAATATAGATAGTAAGAGCTATTAGGTTAGTATATTACAAAGAGTAATATACTTAGTAACTGCTTTTATTTATATATAAACTAAACACGCGTTAGATAAGATAATATAGGTAGTAAAAGCTATTAGGACTAGTAAGTATTATAAGAAGTAATACTTATAGTAAAAGCTATTTAGATTACTATAAAGGACTATAAGGAGTAGGCTCCTTTATAAAAGCTTTTCTAGGAGTACTTTAAAAAGTTATACTTTCTAGTAAAAGGTACTAACTCCTTTATAGGAGCAATTAGAGTATCTAATTAGACTAGAATAGTAGTAGAAGTAATTTAGATTACTATAAAGGACTACAAGGAGTAGGCTCCTTTATAAGAGCTTTTCTAGGAGTACTTTAAGGAGTTATACTCTCTAGTAAAAGGTACTAACTCCTTTATAGGAGCGATTAGGGTATCTATTTAACTCTAAACGTTAATTAAGGACGTTAACAATAGGAGTTAGTAAGTATAGCTAGAAAGGCTAACCTTACTTCTA